>JAODAL010054947.1:0-24294 GCA_025379985.1 Phyllomedusa bahiana | reverse complement strand
TAAGCTTTTTCAAAAATCTAGGACTATTCTTTTTTTTTGCTATTTCTCTGTAATTTTGCAGCCCTTGCAGTTTTACCTATCCCAGACTCCCTCTTAAAGCCTGCGTTTCTGGATGATCTCAGGGCAGGTAGGAGGCCGCTCTGTTCTTTGCTTCCTCCACCTGCACACTTATTTGGCTTTCTTTGGTTGTGCTCGTCGGCTTCGTGTGGACTTATCCATAAAGTATATATATTTATAGCCGGGAAGCGCCGCTCTTCAGGGATAAGATGTCATTGTGGATACTTTATTTGCTGGTGGGTGAGAAGGATCCTCGATTTGCTCTTATCCCTGAAGTGCTGACGCTTCTTGCTACTGTATTATTTCTAAGCCCGGGATTAGGGTTCCGGCGGCTTGCACACAGCGATTTGCATGGCGCGGCTTCCTTCCTCTTGCTGTATATAGATATTCTCTATATATTTATGGATATTTGGTTGGTTCGTGGCATAAAAATTTCACGCACGTCTGCACCATTTACATCCAGGCGCATCAACGGGAACTGATTAAGGGAAAAAATTACCCTGAAACTTCATGATATGAGCATCGCCTGTGTGACTGCGCAATCCCAGGCCCCCCCCCCATACTTTTCTATAAATGCCCCCTCTCTGCAGATTGCCCTCTCCTATCTTACAACATCCCCAAAAACACAGGACAAGCTAATATTCTGCTGAGACTCCGGAAGAAGGAGCAGCGCAGAGCAAGGCTTTCATATCCATTGGGCACAGTGGGCAATTGCCTTAGGGCATCATGAGCATAGGGGCCTCAGGCTCTTGGGGGTATGTTCTAGGGATTCTGGGCACATGTCCTTGATACCTAGGTCATTGTTGTTAATTTAATTGTCTCCGCATCCTCAGGTTATGTCTACACAGCACTGGATTTTCTAAATACTGAATGTGCCGAAAATCCGACTGTACCCAGTGCCCTGTACCCTGTGCCCTGTACCCAGACAGCAATGAAAAATCTGTGCTGTAGTCTACACAGAAGCCAACAGAGTAAATAAGGCAACCCTGAAAGTGCCAATATATATATATAAATAAATGTAGAATAGATCACTGGACTAGACTATAAAACATAACTTTATGTTTTTTAGTCTAGTCCAGTGATCCACTGTAGTCTACACGGATTTTTTCCGGTCGGCTTTAAAATCCGCTGGATTTCGGTGGATTTTCAAACCTGTCGGATCTTCCTCAGGATTGCAGTCTGATTCCTGTACGTTCAGTGTACGGGGCCAATGGCAAATCCGAAAACTGAGCGCAAATCTGCGCCTAATACCGCGGTCCAGTGATGTCAAAATGCCTATAACTCCAACAGGTTAAAGGGGTTGTCTCACTATAGGGATCGCTACTTTTTATGTAAAAGATCTTGCAAAAACAAGTCACTTTGCAATATGTGTTCATTAACAGTGGTCCTACCATTCCTGAGATCCCCCTCCTTGTATGGCTGCATCAGCTCCTCAGGTCACTATAGCTACAACCAGTTAGATCCTCTCCTGATAGGCGCCACACTGGTTGCTATAGTTACAGACTGTTCAATGCCTATCCAGATCGGCTGCCAGCACTAGTTTTCTATAGCTACAGAACCTGTTTCATCTCTCTCCTCCGATAGGCCTGGCAGCGCTAGTTGCTATAGCTACAGACCTGTTCCATCTCTCCTGATAGGCTGCCAGCACTGGCTTCTATTGCAGCCTAGTAGAAGCCAGTAAACACACCCTTGAATTCAAAGTGAAACCAAGAAAACAGGACTGAGGTGAGATGAATCTATGTAGTGAGACAACCTCTTTAAGCCTAAGTTTAGTGCGCTGGTGCAGCTCTAAACAGGTTACTCCCACATCCAGCGCTGAGGTTGCGTTTACACGGCAAAGACCGGGTTTTCGGCGGAAAATGAACATGTAGGTCCGAAGAGGAAGGGCGTGATTCCGCAAACCGCAGACAAAAGCCACCCCCCCGCCACCCCCGACTGCCAAAAACAGACCAAATACCTGGCACACAGGGGGGACGGCTTTTCTCCGCGGCTTGCAGATTGAAGCCTTCTCCCTTCGCACCCACATGTTCATGTTCCGCCGAAAACTGGGCGGAAGAATGAAAGTGTTCTAAGGTTTTCGGACTCCCCGCGGTGTAAAAAACCATCTGGCGGAAAATCCGTGCAGTGGTGACTGATGCACTGATTTTCTATTGAAGTCTATGGGGGAGCGTTTCTTGTCGATTTTCAGATGGCTTGTAAAACCGCAAACCGTTTGAAAAACCAACCAATAACCTGTGCCGCGGGGACAAACCCTTATCGTAAAAGCACAGTTTATTAAATAAATAACTTGTACAGGAGCTTAGAAACATAGTCTCCAAAAACGGTTACAACGCTTACGCATTTCAAGCCGGTACGGCTCTTGTTCATAGCGCCTTGTTGTAACATTGTGTCCATATTAAAAACACATACACAGCAATCACAGGTGTCGTACTTTCACTATGTTCAAATGCCATTGGATTTTGGACGGCATTTTACCATTGCTGTGTAGACGTAGCCCTTAAGGAACGCACAGTTTAAAGGGGTTTGAGTCCTAACTACACTGATTCCTTTTACCTCATGTCCGATCCTTGGTTTCACTTTGAATTCAGGACGTGTTTACTGGCTCCTACTATGTCTGCATAGAAGCCAGTCTGGGTAGCTTAAGCAACCAGTGCGGCAAGATATCAGGAGAGGACAGAACAGGTCTGTAGCCAGGGGCGTCGCTAGACTGTTTTATTCGGGCGGCTTCGGGCCCCAATAAAAACCCCCGTGTGCCCCGAGTCTCCGGGCCTCCAAAGCCTCTGCACTTGGCCTGGAGCACCGACTTGGCTCTTCAGCTGCATTGTGCGTAGCCGCGTTGACCGCACATACAACTGCGGGCTTCTGCTGGCAGAGAGCGAGCGCGCTCTGCCGCCCCTGCTCGCAAGACAGTGTCGGACCCGCAGGTCCTTACACCGCGAGGCACTGCCCGGGTACCTCCAGCGCTGAGGCCCGCTCCGCGGCCAGCCGTGGCGCCACAGCCGGCATGCGAGTCCGCGATGATGTGATCTGTTCCGCATCCGCGACCGCTGCCTGTCCCTCCCGGCTCACAGCGCGTCATATGGCCTTGCGCGCCGAGGAGCTGCCGGAGGAGCGCGGACTGAAGATGACGGAGGCGCGCTCGCCGGGGGAGTTTGAGGTGAGTATGAATGTGTTATTTTTTATATCGTTACCAGCCTCATTGTGCCCATATACTGCCTGTGCCCCCTATCATACTGCCTGTGCCCTATATATGCCTGCCTGTGGCCCCCATATCCCTCCTTGTGGCCTCTCCCCACCACCCCATATCCCTGCCTGTGCCCCTATAATGCCTGCCCCTTGCCCCCATATCCCTGCCTGTGGCCCCATATCCCAGTCCTGAGGCCCCTATATACTGCCTGTGCCTCCTAAAATGTCTGCCTGTGGCCCACTTATCCCTGCCTGTGCCCCCATAATCCCTGCCTGTGCCCCTATAATGCCTGCCTGTGGCCCCATATCCCTGCCTGTGACCCCCATATTATGCTGACTGTGCCCCCATATCCCTGTCTGTGGCCCCCTATATACTACCTGTGCCCCTATAATGCCTGCCTGTGGCCTCCATATGCTGCCTGTGCCCTTTTATTCCTGCCTGTGGCCCCCATAACTGCCTGTACCCCACATATACTACCTGTGCCCCTATATTGCCTGCCTGTGGCCCCCATAATGCTGCCTGTGCCCTTTTTATTACCTCCTGTGCCCCCATATACTGCCTGTGACCCCCATATTACTGCCTGTGCCCCATGATTACTGCCTGTGCCCCCCATATCCCTGCCTGTGCCCCCATATCCCTGCCTGTGGCCCCCCATATGATGCCTGTGCCCCTATATACCTGCCTGTGCCCCTATATACCTGCCTGTGCCCCAATACCTGCCTGTGCCCCCATATACTGCCTCATTGCCCCATATAATGCCTCAGTGCCTTAACTACCTGCTTGTGGCCCCCATATACTGCCTCAGTGCCCCCATGTAATAATTAGGTCAGATAACCCGGATTTCAGCCCTGAGTTAATGGTAAGTGGATCCCCAGCCTCCATGTTCTACCAATATAAAGTGATCTCTGCTTGCTGTCAATGAATGTGCACAATCTTGATTATATCCAGTGACTGAAAACCTGTCCTGACCTAATACTGAGGGTTTGTTACAATGACACCTCTGTGAGGCCCGGATTCCAGACTGATGCATTGTAACAATATGATATGTTTGGTTTGCAGAGGATTGTCTGGTTAGGATACAACTGTAACAGACACTGAGGGCCACATGTATGTAGACTGTCTAGATGTAAGACTTTCCTTGTAGCCCATATCAGAGCCCATTGCGACCAATCAGAGCTCATAACGACCAATCAGAGCCCATAGCTACCAATCAGAGCCCATAGCGACCAATCAGAGCTACATGAGAAACCGATCAGAGCCCATAGAGACCAATCAGAGCCCATAGCGACCAATCAGAGCCCATAGAAACCAATCAGAGCCCATAGCGACCAATCAGAGCCCATAGAAACCCGTCAGAGCTCATAGCAACCAGAGCTCATCACAACCAATCAGAGCTCATAGCGAACAATCAGAGCCCATAGCGACCAATCAGAGCCCATAGCAACCAAATCCAGAGCACATGCGACCAATCAGAGCTCATAACAACCAATCAAGAGCGTCATAGCGACCAACAAGAGCCCCTACACCAGAGCCCATAGCAACCAATCAGAGCCCTTAGCAACCAATCAAAGCTCAGCTTTTTTTTCATATAGTGTTCTGAAAAAATGAAAAGGGGAGTTCTGATTGGTTGCTATGAGATCTGTTTGGTTCTATGAGATCTGATTGGTTGCTATGAGATCTGTTTGGTTCTATGAGATCTGATTGGTTGCTATGGGCAACAAAGAAAGTCTTACAGCTATATAGTTTTCGTACATGCCCTAGACCGGTCACACTTGTAACAGACCATCAGTATTAGATTAGAACCAGTTTCCAGTCACTAGATGTAAGTAAGAATGGTCTCCATAACTGACAGCAAGCAGAGATCTCGGTGAGGTCTAAAATGGTAACAAACCCTCAGTGTTAAGTCAGTCACTGGATGTAAGAACAGCAAGCATTGGATATAACCAAGAATGTTTGATTTAATTGACAGCAAGCAGAGATCTTGGTGAGATAATGGAACATCCCAGTGAGTAGGAATTACATACTGATGACTCCCTCGTGGTACCTTAGCCGGGGGCCTATGAGCGTCATGGTCCCCCCCCCCTCCTGCTGACTGTTTCCAGGGTGGTTACATGTGACCGGTCCGGTGTTCTGGATACTTGCTTTCTCCTCCTGTGTTTCCTCCGTTGTTTTTCTCATCTGTTTTCCTCTCTAGACTTCTTCCTATAAAAGTTGAGTATTCGGTGAGTCACCTCAGCGCTCGCCCCCCCGAGAGTCGTTCCGTGCTGGCGCTATAAATGTCCCGGTGACTTCAGCCTTGTTCCATTGTCTCCATCCCTCCAATTAATATCAATGTGCCATAAATCTCCCAGCTCCGATACATTAACCCCCCCCCCCCCCCACCCCCCAAATGAAACAATCGGCTCCAGCAGCCCCCGGTCAGCGACCGCTCTGTGCACCGTGTACCGGATCTACAGCGGCGGGCGATGGTGAGCACCTTTCCAGCAAACGTCAAGGGCGAAGCGTGATTTACAGCAAAGGTGGAAGTTTATGGTGTGAGCGTCGACGCGTTTTACTGCTCCAGACTCCATTGAATTAAGCTCTTGAAAAACAAGGGAAGTTTCCGCGCTGACGATCCGCAGCCGACACCGGGGAAAAGGCTGCAAGAATCCATAAATAACTGAAAAAACGGAGGTGTGAGGGCGAGGGAGGGGGTCACACATCTGAGTAAATGGCAGGAGTGTTTGCTCCCCGAACTGAGACGTTTTTAAGTGCAATTACTATAAAGAGGACCGAGACCTTGACCTTCACAGAAACTCTTTAAGAGGTTGGAGAAATCCCAAAATCCACCAAGCCAGGTAAACTGTGAAGGCAAAAGAGGGGAGAGCTGCACTAGATGGCAGCATAAGTGCTAAGAGCACAGTCTCTGGGGTATCTATGAGAGTCCTGGCAAGGGCATAATGATTGGGAGGGCAGAAATAGCAGGCACACCCGGACCCTTGTGCAAAGGCCCCTCTGAAAAATAAGAATAACAAATGACTGGAGGGGTTCCTGGTACTGATTTTATATTGGTGCCCAAAAGACATTACACCTCTTGCCTTGGAACTAGGGCAACTCATGGGTGCAGTGATGTTGCACAAGGCAGGGACTCCATACAGCCAAATCCCCCCACCCCCTCCAAACACCCTAAAAGAAAAATATTGGACAGTCCCTGACAGCTGCACTGCTAATACTGTCCTGATGCCAGCCCTGGCACAAGCTCCCCTTAATGCCCTTCTGTCCTGCAAGAAAGCATCCAAGATATACATAGCATTTAGACTGCCAAAGAAGTAAGGGCCCCGGTTCAGTTGAGCCCCCAAACCCATGTCTAGCCCTACATAGAACCCCACTCCTAGGCTCATAGGCGAGCAGGGGATACCCTAGGTAGGCCCCTGAGCAGGGCAGGTCTGGGGCTGCTTAAGAAAGGCAGAAAACAAGAGGCATGTCCAGTAGCTATAGGGTGGGCCCAAGGAATCAACTTCACTGGCAGGCCCCATAAACCAATTCCACTGGTGAGCCCCAAGAATCACCACCACTGGTGGGGCCCAAGAATCAACTCCACTGGTGGCCCCAAGAATCATCTCCACTGGTGGCCCCAAGAATCATCTCCACTGGTGTGGCCCCCAAGAATCAATCTCTACAGGTGGGGCCACAAGAAATCATCTCCAATGGTGGCCCCCAAAGAATCATCGCCACGTGGCCCCAATAATCATCTCCACTGGTGGGAGGCCCACAAGAAATCAACTCCACTGGTTCCCCAGAAAAAATCTCCACTGTGGCCTCAAGAAATCAACTCCACTGGTGGGCCCAAGAATCATCTCCACTGGTGGGCCCAAGAATCATCTCCAACTGGTGGGCCCAAAGAATCAGCTCCACTGGAGGGGCTCAAGAACCATCTCCACTGGTGGGCCCCAAGAATCAACCTCCACAGGTGGGTGTCCCAAGAAACACCTCCACTGGTGGGCCCCTAGAATCAACTTCCCTGGTTGGGCCCCCAAAAATAAACTCCACTGGTGTGCCCAAGTATCATCTCCACTGTGGCCCCTAAGAATAAACTCCACAGGTGGGGCCCCACGGGAAATCATACTCCACACTGGATGGGGCCTCAGATCCCTCCACATGGTGGGGGGCCTCCTCAAGAATCAATCTCCCTGGTGGGCTCTCAAGAACACCTCCACTGGTGGGGCCCCCAAGAATCAACCTCCACTGGTGGGCCCCAAGGAATCACCTCCACTGGTGGACCTCAAGAAATCACTCCACTGTGGGCCCCAAGAATAATCTCCCACTGGTGGGCCCCAAGAATCATCACCACGGGTGGGCCCCAAGAATCTTCTCCCCTGTTGGCCCCAAGAATCTTCTCCACTGGTGGCCCCAAGAATAATCTCCACTGGTAAGCCCCAAGAATAATCTCCACTGGTGGCGCCCCAAGAATCTTATCCAATGATGGCCCAAGATCAACCTCCACTGGTGCCCCAAGAATTCACCTCCACTGTGGCCCCCAAGAATCCTCCTCCACTGGTGGGCTCCAAGAACCCTCTCACACTGGTGGGCCCCAAGAATCACCTCCACTGGTGGGCCCCAAGAATCACCTCCACTGGTGGGGACCAAGAATCACCTCCACTGGTGAATCCAAGAATCAACTCCACTGGTGGGCCCCAACAATCATCTCTACTGAATGGTGGGCCCCAATAATCATCTCCACTGTGAGTCCCCAAGAATCATCTCCCCAGTTGAGCCCCAAGAATCAACCCCACTGGTGGGGCCCAAGAATCATCTCCACTGGTGGGGCCAAAGAATCACCTCCACTAGTGGCCCCAAGAATCAACTCCACTGGTGGGCCCCAAGAATCATCTCCACTGGTGGGCCTCAGAATCATCTCCACTGTGGGCCTCAAGAATCCACCTCCCTGGAGGTCCTCCAGAATCATCTCTCCACTGGTTTGCCCCAAGAATCACCCACCTGTGGGCCCGCAAGAATCACCTCCACTGGTGGGCCCCTATAATCATCACCACTGGTGGGGCCCCAAGATAAACCCACTGGTGGGGCCCCAAGAATCATCTCACTGGTGGTCCCCAAGAATATACTCCACAGGTGGGTCCCCAAGAATCACCTCCACTGGGGGCCACCAAAGAATCAACCTCACTGGTGGGCCCCAAGATCAACATCACTGGTTGGGGCCCAAGAATCAACTCTTCTCTATGGTGGGGCCGCAAGAATCAGTTTCTAACTGGTGGGCCAAGAATCATCTCACTGTGGCCCCAAGACATCCCCACTGGTGGGTTCCCAAGAATTCAACTCCACTGTTGACCCCAAGAATCACCCTCCACTGTGACTCCCAAGAATCACTTCACTGTGGTACCCAAGAATCATCTCCACTGGTGTACCCAAGAATCAGTCTCCACTGGTGGGCCCAAAAATCACCACTCCACTGTGACCCCCAAGAATCATCTCCACTAGGTGGGGGCCCAATAATCATCTCCACTGGTGGGGACCCAAGAATCATCTCCCGGTGAGCCCCAAGAATCATCTCCACTGGTGAGCCCCAAGACTCATCTCTCATCTCCACAGGTGGGGCCCAAGAATCAACTCCACTGGTGGGGCCCAAGAATCGCCTCCACTGGTGGCCCCAAGAATCAACTCCACTGTTGAGCCGGGCCGCTCCAGGTATATGTGACCTGCGCCCCCTAGAGGTAACAAACTACAATTTACAGTAATAAAAGAGACTAATGTATTCATCTCCTGGAAACACAGCACACCGAGTGGTCACTGGGGGTATTACACCCTTGTGAGTAGAGATTATAGAAAGGATGAGGCCCCTCAAAACAACCTATATAATTATGACTGTTGTTTAACCGCCTTAACCCCCGGAGCCTGAAAAGGCCTGAATGACGCAGCTATATTATTTTTTAGTGTTTACCTCCTTACGTTTCAACAGTCGTAACTGTTTTATTTTTTCTATGATGCAATTGTATGAGGACTTGTTTTATGCAGGAGAAGTTGTATTTTTTTGGTGGTGGGGGTGGGGGTGGGCATAGTTTTAAGTTTCCAAACAAATTAATACAGAATTCTTTTAAATGTTTTTGCAGCCTTCACATTTCACACTAATGCATGTTAGATCTCTTCTACAGTGGAGTTGATTCTTGGGGCTCACCAGTGGAGATGATTCTTGGGCCCCACCAGTGGAGAGATTCTTGGGCCCATCCAGTGGAATGATCTTGGGGCCCACCAGTGGAGATGATTCTTGTGGCCCACCATTGGAGATGATTCTTGGGCCCCACCAGTGGAGAATGAATCATGAGGCCACCAAGTGAGATGATTCTGGGCCACCAGTGAGATGATTTCTGGGCCCACTCATAGGAGATGATTCTTGGGCCCACCAGTGAGATGATTCTTGGAGCCACCAGTTGAGATGATTCTTCGAAGCCACCAGTGGAGATATTCTTGGAGCCACCAGTGGAGATGATTCTTGTCGCCCCACGATTTAGATGATTCTTGGTGAAACCATGAGTTGATTCTTGGGGCTCACCAGTGGAGATGATTCTTGGGCCCCACCAGTGGAGATGATTCTTGGGGCCCACCAGTGAGATGAATTCTTGGGACCACCAGTGGAGATGATCTATGGATGCCCACCAGTGGAATGATTCTTGGGTGCCCACCAGTGGAGATGATTCTTGTGGCCCACCAATGAGTTGATTCTTGGGGCCCACCAGTGGAGGTGATTCTTGGGGCCCACCAGTGGAGGTATTCTTGGGGCTCTCCAGTGGAGGTGATTCTTGGGGCCACCATGTAAGGTGATTCTTGGGGGCCATCCAGTGGAGGTGATTCTTGGGGCCACCAGTGGAGGTGATGCTTGGGGCCCTCCTTGGAGGTGATTCTTGGGCCCACCAGTGGAGTTGTTTCTTGGGCTCACCAGTGGAGGTGATTCTTGGGTCCAACATTGGATTTGAATCTTGGGGTCCACCAGTGGAGGTGATTCTTGGGGCCCACCAGTGGAGTTGATTCTTGGGGCCCTCTAGTGGAGGTGATTCTTGGGGCCCTCCTGTGAAGGTGATTCTTGGGGCCACCAGTGGAGGTGATTCTTGGGGCCCTACCAGTGGAGATGATTCTTGGGGCCCTACCAGTGGAGATGATTCTTGGGGCCCCACCAGTGGAGATGATTATTGGGGCTCACCAGTGGCACCGCTCTATCATATCATACCCATGCACAATATTCTTGGTAGTAAATCTCTATCTGAGGAGGGAGAATTCCAGACTAGATTTTGGGTTTTGTCTATATGCTGCCCCGTCCCCCTCCATTACACACAGCAGCAGCGGCGGCCTGACAGCTCCTGATAAAGTAAAACCTATTTGTATCCAGAGGACACCGCCGCGCACATCACTTCTCCAGGTGCGGCCGAGCGTCTGCACCGCAGGATGGGACTTTTAATGCAACTGGAAGATTATGTGTATATTTCGCCCCCACGGCGCCTGCAGATGGGAACGCTTTGCCGCACGGGGCACAGATCCGTCTCAGTGTTTCCTTCCCTGCAAATCTCATATCTTGTATCCGGAGTCTCCCATTAATATTCCCGGCGCTCGACGTCGTTATTCAGGGGAGACGCAGGGGTGCAGGATGGAGTACACCAGGGGTCCCGGCTGTCCTCGAGCCCCCCGTCCTGTCTGCCGTTGACTGTTTGGCTCGGTTCACACAGCGCGGTCTATTGCTCTCATTACCATGAAATTGAAGCAAAATGCTGGAATCTTTTTCTAAAATTTTACAATAATCGTCGCAATAAACTGTAATCTGAATCCGTGGAGAGGCCGCATATATTCTGTATCTACTGCAAGAGCCTCGGGGAAAGAACCAGCTCCAGGGGGCAGGGCCGGGGCGATGGGTAGGCAGGGGTCGGTGGCGGTATATGGGTACATTTGGGCAGGTAATTACCTTGTATGATGGCTGCCTCAAATAACACTGTATCCTCCATTGTGGGACAGATATGGCAGCACATGGGTACATTTGGGCAAGTAATTACCTTGTATGACGGTTGCCTCATGTAACGCTGTAACCTCTATTATGGGACAGATATTGCAGCACAAGGGTACATTTGGGCAGGTAATTACCTTGTATGACGGCTGCCTCATGTAACACTCTATCCTCTGTTATGGGGCAGATATGGCGGTATTTGGGCAGGTTATTACCTTGTATGACGGCTGCCTCATGTAACACTCTATCCTCCGTTATGGGGCAGATATGGCGGTATTTGGGCAGGTTATTACCTTGTATGACGGCTGCCTCATGTAACACTCTATCCTCTGTTATGGGGCAGATATGGCGGTATTTGGGCAGGTTATTACCTTGTATGACGGCTGCCTCATGTAACACTCTATCTCGTTATGGGGCAGATATGGCGGTATTTGGGCAGGTTATTACCTTGTATGACGGCTGCCTCATGTAACACTCTATCCTCCGTTATGGGGAAGATATGGCGGTCTTTGGACAGGTTATTACCTTGTATGCTGACTGGCTCATATAACACTGTATCCTCCATTATGGGAGTAATATGGCGGCATATGGAGGCATTTGGGCAGATAATTACCTTGTTAGATGGCTGCATCATGTAACGCTGTATCCTCCATTATGGGACAGACATGGCAGTATTTGGGCAGGTAATTACCTTGACTGACAGCGGCATCATGTAACACTCTGTCCTCCATTATGGGAGAGATATGGCGGTATTTGGGCTGGTAATTTATGGGGGGATTTGGGCAGGAAATTACCTTGTATGACAGCTGCCTTAGTAACACTGTATCCTCCATTATGGGAGGACACATGGGGGCGTTTTAGTAGGTAATTACCTTGTGTGACGGCTGCCTCAGCAACTTTGTGCCCTTCATTCTGGGAGAGATATGGCGGTATTTGGACAGGTAATTACCTTGTAGGGCAGCTGCCTTAGTAACACTGTATCCTCCGTTATGAGAGAGATGGTGGCACATGGCAGTATTTGGGCAGGTAATTACTTTGTATGACGGCTGCCTCATGTAACTGTCCTCCGTTATGGGAGAGATGTGGCGGTATTTGGGCAGGTTATTACCTGGTATGCTGACTGCCTCATATGACACTGTATCCTCCATTATGGTTGAGATATGGCGACACATGGGGGCATTTGGGCAGGTAATTACCTTGTATGACGGCTGCCTCATGTAATGCTGTATCCTCCATTATGGGACAGATATAGCGGCACATGGAGGCATTTGGCAGGCGATTATGTCATATACCGGCTGCCTAATGTAACGCTGTATCCTTCATTATGGTTGAGATATGACAACACATGGGGGCATTTGGGCAGGTAATTACCTTGTATAACGGCAGCGTCTTGTAACTCTGTAGCCTCTATTATGGGAGAGAAATGGCGATATTTGGTCAGGTAGTTAACTTGTGTGTATTATGTGAGTAATATGGCAACACATAGGGGCATTTGGGCAGATAATTACCTTGTGTGACGGCTGCCTCATTTAATGCTGTATCCTCCATTATTGGACAGATATGGTGGTATTTGGCAGACAATGATGTCCTATACCGGCTGCCTCATGCCGACACTTCTCTTCACCTACATAAGACGTAACCCACCTAATGTCTACAGAAAGCGAATAGTCAGTGACTCACGTCTCCACAAGGTTAGGATTGAGCGAGAGTTGACAGCGCGGAGCTCAGTTGCCAGAGAAACTGGTTGCGTTTGCAAATGCAATTTTTAAGGAAACAGCTGCTGCACCATAAGGCCTGCACTTGTCAAGGAGCAGATGGAGGATCTGAGAACATCTCAAGGTCCTGAGATCTCCAGGGTCAGGCCGGACCGGACCGGGTGCGAGATGGGCAGCGGGCGCTGTAGTTACTGGGATACAGCAGATCTCTGTCAGCCCTGATTCATCAGTAACCAGAGGCTCTGACAGCACGAGGCGGCGCAGGGGGTTTGCTAATAATTAAGTATTAAAATACAAAATTCCACCTGAAAGTCATTGAACGTCCCAAATAACTCAGAGCAAGTCATTCACTTTTCTTGTGGAGTGAAAGAAAACAGCTCTGATATGTGAGCTATAATATCACCATACACTACCCACTATATAATACAGCCATACAGTGCCCAAATAATACCACCATATAGTACCCAAATAATACAGCCATACAGTGCCCAAATAATATCACCATACAGTGCCATACAATACCCAAATAATACCACCAAATAGTGCCAAACAGTAACAGCATAGTATCACCATAGACTGGCCTAATAATACCACCATACAGTGCCCAAATAATACCACCATACAGTACCCAAATAATACCACCAACAGTGCCAAACAGTACCCACATAATAGCACCATAGACAGCCCAAATAATACCCCCATACAGTGCCCAAATAATTGCAACCATACACTACCTAAATAATACCAGCAAATAGTGCCAAATACTACCCAAATAATATCACCATACAGTGACCAAATAATACCACCATACAATACCCAAATAATACCAGCAAATAGTGATGAACAGAACCCAAATATTATAACCATAGACAGCCCAAATAATACCACCAAACAGTGCCACACAATATCCGAATAATACCACCATACAATGTCATACAGTACCCAAATAATACCAGCAAATAGTGCCAAATAGTACCCAAACAATACCACCATAGACTGTCCAAATAATACCACCATAAAATCCCTAAATAATACCACCAAACAGAACCCAAAAAATACAAAGAAAATAGTGAAGAACAGTACCCAAATAATATAACCAAAGACACCCCAAATAATGCCACCATACAATGTCATACAGTACCCAAATAATACCAGCAAATAGTGCCAAACAGTACCCAAATAATATAACCATAGACAGCCCAAATAATACCACCATATAGTGCCATACAATACCATATAATACCACCATACAGTATCCAAATAATACCAGCAAATAGTGATGAACAGTACCCAATATAACCATAGACAGCCCAAATAATACCACCATACAGTACCCAAATTATACCACCAAATAGTGCCATATAGTACCCAAATAATATCATAAATAGTGTCATACATTATCTAAATAATGCCACTATATAGTGCCATATAGTACACAAATAATACCAGCAAATAGTGTCACACAGTATCCAAATAGTCACCATACAGTACCTAAATAATACCACCATATAGTACCCAATACCACCAAACACTACCCAAATAGTACCACCATATTGTATAGTAGCAATAGAGAGCACAAACGCCAGTATTATAAAGAGCCTAAACAATACATAGGCTTACTTATAACAAAATAGTACCGTCATACAATGTTGAAGTAATACTGCCATACAGAGCCCAGACTAAACCACCGTAGAGTAATACATAAGTAATACTGCCACACGGTGCACAGATATCGCACACATTACCCTCACACAAGGCATTTCAGTCTATAACGGGCATCTGATCGGGGAATAGTCAAGTAAATGCAGCATTAAGTCCTCTTGGAGTTCCGGCCCATGATGCTTTGCAGCACTCTCACGTCTTCTAATCAGGAGGAGTTGCCTTCAGGGGCTGCGGTTCCTGTCGGACCCCCCTGTGGGCTCTTTGCCCCATTAGACGCCTATGATCTCGCTGCTGCCACCAATGTCTTGTATCCTGTTCTGGGCTCTGCCCCTTTGTCCAGCAGGAGGCGCCGCTCCCTGGACGTCGATCATCCTGAGCTCTTAATAAAGGAGAAGCTCTGAGCTGAAGGTCAGGGCAGATCTCGGTTCCTGCGGCCGTTCCCCCTCCTGGGCCGCGTTATTTTCCCCGGATAAATCGCGTCTTGCTTTTAAAAGGTTACATTTAATTAGAATGGATTGTTGCGCTCCCACGTGCCGCGCTCTACAAGCCTTCAATTAGCTGCACAGGATGTCAGCAATGCGAGTCTTTAAAAATCTATCTTCCATGTTACGCCGCGTCCCGGCTCTTTCATGTCTCCAAATCTGAAGTTTAAATTATAGTTTGGCAGCCGCCGCCACCGCCGCGCGCAGATGATGAGACGCTTAATATTCTGACACTTGGAAGAGGTTTCGCTATTCCTCCGCTACGAGCCGTCAATAATGTTTTGACTTTAAGCCCATAACAAATGTAGAGAGCGGCAGAAACGCTTGTCCGGAAAACTCCGCACCTGCCCCCCCTTCTCCCACCCAAAGCCGTCATATAATGATCCGGACCATGGGGGAAAACTGAGCGACCAAGAATGGGATAAAGAGACACAAATTTGTGATTCCCTGCAGAGACTCAATGTGGTCTCAGGTGGTCACCATAGACTGCCTAAATAATACCACCATGCAGTGCCCAAATAATACCACCATAGACGTCCCAAAATAATACCACCATAGACTGCCCAAGTAATGCCACCATCCAGTGCCATACAATACACAAATAATACCACCATACAGTAACCAAATAATACCAGCCAATAGTGTCATACAATATCCAAATAATGCAGTATCCAGTATACAGTGCCATAAAGTACCTAAATAATACCACCATATAGTTTCATATAGTACCCAAATAATACTACCAAATGCTGCCATACAGAACATTAATAATACCATTATACACTGCCCAAGTAACACCACCATACAGTACCACACAATACCCAAATAATACCACTGTACACTGCCAGAGTAATACCCCCATACAGTGCCACACAATACCCAAATAATACCACCGTACACTGCCCAAGTAATACCCCCATACAGTGCCACACAATACCCAAATAATACCACCATACACTGACAAAGTAATACCACCATACAGTGCCATACAATACACAAATAATACCACCATACAGTAACCAAATAATACCAGCAAATAGTGTCATACAGTATCCAAATAATGTCACCATACAGTGCCGAATAGTAACAAAATAATACTCCCATATATGTCATATAGTACCCAAATAATACCACCAAATGCTGCCATACAGTACATAAATTTGACCCAAATCCATGCACTTCCATTTGGGTCGACTTAAATTGATTTTTAGGGATATAGGCCAGGCAGGCTAGATTTGGGACTAAACTCAGAGTGAAATAAGTCAGTTTCACACAAAAAACGTTTGAATTTTTTTCACTCTGCCCCTAAGTCTAAGGGTAGTCCTAAGTGTGACCATAACCCTAAATTGGGATTAAGGGTTTGTTTTTTTTTTTATAAACTGGGTTTGAATGGGTGAAGTTACCCATTTTCTGGCGCTTCAGGTCCCACATCATTGATGCTCTAACAATACTTCTTGTCCGGAGTCGCACAGGTAACACTAGTGTGACATTGGCCTGGAAGTAACAACAGGCAGAAGCGACAGTGGAGCGACAGCGCTGCAGGAACTGAAGGGCCAGGGAATGGGTGAGTTAACTGACCTGGACTCCAATTCAGGGTTAAGGTTACATTTAGGGTTAAAGTCAGAGTGAAAAAATTTAGTCTGACACCCCATTGTTTTTCAACCAAATTTGTAAAAAAAAATAATTTTTGGGGCATCAGAAGCTCTAAAGGAATCCCTAATCCTGACCATTAACCTAACCCTATATTGGGTTCCCTTTTCTAGTCCTTTGTATATAAAGTCCATGACCCAAAGAAGCTCCTGTCCTCATCATATGGAATGATTTCCAGCTTCCAGCAGCTCCCCCTGATGTTATATGGAAGGAGGCGCTTTATCTGGATTAGTATCTGCTGCATTTTCTATAATCTTCATCTTGGATGATGTTGGGGTCAGAACCAACCACATATTTCCCATAGAGTTATGGCCCCATCTTACAATGGTCATCCCGGAATCCATTAATGTTCTATGTTGAGGGACCCCGGCTGCACCTTGTGCTCCTCATATGAGTTCCCAGTTCCATCCCTCCGACACCCCCTGCTGCTTCACAGGCTCACGGCTCACCTTCCTAGTGCTGGAATTGAGTATGCACGACCAATAGGCTAAAACTGAACTACAGGTCGTGTCCCTTGGCAACACGTTTCGGGCCATTAATTGAGTGAGTAATTATGTCGAAAAGTATTGAAAATATTCCATTCCTGTATTTTGAGAATTTGTATGTTTTACTGCATATTTTTAATTGGAATGAGTTTTTAGTACATTGGATACCCCTTTAAATTCAAGTACAAAAATTCAGGTTTGGAAAATCCTGTACCTGACTTTTTAGTGAAACCGATGTCAAACCTAAATATTTCATTCTGACTTTAACCCTGTCCCTGGCCACAACCCTGTCCCTGGCCACATCCCTGTCCCTGGCCATCATTCTGTCCCTAGTCATAACCCGGTCCGTAACCATAACCCTGTCCCTGGCCACAACCCTGTCCTTGGCCACAACCCTGTCCCTGGCCATCACTCTGTCCCTGGCCATAACCCTGTCCTTGGCCACAACCCTGTCCTTGGCCATCACTCTGTCGCTATACATAACCGTGTCTCTGGCCATATCCCTGTCCCTAGCCATAACCCTGTCCCTAGCCATAACCCTGTCCCTGGCCACCACCCATTCCCTGGCCACAACCCTGTCCCTGGCCACAACCCTGGCCCTGGCCACAACCCTGTCCCAGTCATAACCCTATCCCTGGCCACAACCCTGTCCCTGGCCACCACCCATTCCCTTGCCACAACCCTGTCCCTGGCCACAACCCTGTCCCTAGCCATAACCCTGTCCCTAGCCATAACCCTGTCTCTAGCCATAACCCTGTCCCAGCCATAACCCTGTCCCTAGCCATAACCCTGTCCCTAGCCATAACCCTGTCGCTAGCCATAACCATGTCCCAGCCATAACCCTGTCCCTAGCCATAACCCTGTCCCTAGCCATAACCCTGTCCCTGGCCACAACCCTGTCCCGGCCATAACCCTGTCCCTGGCCACAACCCTGTCCCTGGCCACAACCCTGTCCCTGGCCACAACCCTGTCCCTAGCCATAACCCTGTCCCAGCCATAACCCTGTCCCTAGCCATAACCCTGTCCCTAGCCATAACCCTGTCTCTAGCCATAACCCTGTCCCAGCCATAACCCTGTCCCAGCCATAGCCCTGTCTCTAGCCATAACCCTAAAGTATCTTTGGCTAAAATTGGCAATGGAGTGGCAGCGCCATGGATTAGAAACTCCGGGGATCTGGTGAGCTAACCAGACTGAAAAAATAACCTGAATATAGGTTTGGGTTACAGTCAGAATTAGGGTTAGTTTTAGGGTCACTGTCACGGTGAAAAAAATGTGGGTTTGGGACGTCGCAAACCTGAATATGGTCACAAGTTCACAGTGTCAAACCGGACAGAGACAAATTAGAGCAACACTACCTCCAAGTCACACTGACCCAGAAGCTGAGATATGGGGAGCTGTATGCCCTTAAAATGTAAAGCAGTGTTCCCCAACCTATGCCCCTCTGGATGTTGCTTAACTCTAACTCCCAGAATGAACACCTATGTCTCCCATTTTATCCTGACAACCTGCAGCTGTCTGGGCATGCTGGGAGTTGCAGTGCATGGTTCCCAGTGGTTCCATCTGTTGCCAAATTACGAACCCTGCTGTGGATCTGCTGCAATGATCAGTGGCGATACCTCTGAATATCTGCTGCGGATTTTGCTTGCTGGTTATGGACACGGACTGCTCTGTGTCTTGGAATCTGTGGGGTAATCTCATCAAAAAGCAACAGGTCGAGATTTTTTTCTCCCACGCGGCTGTTACCATGAAAAATTTGCGCCATAGTTCACAGTATTGATGGCGGTGCAGACTCTAGGTGCAACGCATGCAACTTCCACGCCAAACACATCCGCCATGCGAAGAGCCTCAGAGCACACGATGCATTATAATTTGGAAAAATCTGCAGAAATCCGCATTTCGTTCATTGACGCAGATTTCACCTTATTTTATTGGTGCAGATGAGCTGCATTAAATAGGGGTAAATTCGTAAATTAACTCTCGCCTGGACGCCCACCCAGAACATAGGGGTAATTGCCCTGCTCTCACGTTTTTTTCCCCCCTACATCCTATAATGTACAAAATGCGTCAGAAAAGTGGTGCATATTCTCATTGAAGACAATGGAACTTTGAAGACAATGGAACTTTGAAGACAATGGACATTTTTTGCGATTCAACAATGTTTATTGCAATACATGTCGATCCAGTACACAGATAGACAGTTCCGTAATAATCATGGATACAGCCATAAACTGAACATAGAGATAAAATTCTAACATAGGTGTCAGTAAGAACGCGACAACTGGTCATAAAAAAGAAGGGCAACATAAGGCGCTATGTAAAGTCCAATGTCCACGAAAGAAGCTGATAGAGGGCAGCATAATAATGAACATAGCAATGTTAACATCGAACACAATAAAAGAAAGCAATCAGAGTAACTAATGGATACATGACACATAATTCTGATAAAGAAAGTACCATTTTGTGGCCTCTGCAGTGAACGGACTTTATCGGTCCAGGTGGTTCCAAAGTAAAAACCTATGTGGTGGCCACCAAACAAATCAACAAGACATAACAAGACAACTCTCATACTTCTCAAGCATACACAAAGGAAAGAGGGGGGTGGGATGGGTAGATGGGAAGGACCGGTTGAGGGGGAGGAGGGATGGGAATGAAGCCTGTGGTCATGTCGTCACTGTCCCGCCCTGTGTACTTAGAGGGTTAAAGGCAGAAGGGGTTTTAAATTGGAGCCAAGGGGCCCATGTTCTCACCAGTAATCTGGTTTGATCTTCCGTGGTGGCCAAGAGCTCTTCCATATGGTAAACATGGGAGACCTTAGTAAACCAGTCTTCGAGAGAGGGTGGATCCGGCGATTTCCATCGCCTAGAAATAACCATTTTCACTACCTGCAATAAGTGTCGGAGGAGGGATTTTTTTGTAAGTGGAAGCCCCTAAGTCAAACATGAACAGTAGGGCCGCTTCCGGGGTTCTCGGGATAACCAAACCCGAGACTTCCTTGAGGATCTCATATATCGCTGTCCAGAAGTCTGCCAGGGAGGGACATTCCCACCATATATGAAGCATGGTTCCTATAGAGGTTCCACAACGCCAGCAGGCCTCAGGAACCTGCGGGTACCATTTATTGAGTAGGTGAGGAACCCTGTACCAGCGGGCTAAAATTTTAAAGCTCGTCTCCTGGGCCTTCGTCGCCACCGTAGCCTTATGAGAAAGACTAAAACATTTATGCACTGTGTGAGAGAGAACTGCTTTCCTAGATCCTTCTCCCAGGCGGCACAGTATGAGGGGAGTTCTAACCGGTCGCTAGCAGAAAGTTCCTGATAGATTATGGAGATAGAGTGCCGTGGAGGTGAATGCTGTAGACACAGTTGTTCAAACTTGGTGAGGGGTCTTTGGGCATCAAAGGTGTTGCCCAAGGAGAATAAGAAGTGCTTCAATTGGACATATTGAAAAGCAGAAGAGGCTTGAGCAGTAGATCCAATTGGCAGCCCTGAGAGTGGGAGTAGCTGACCCCCTGCCATCACCTGTGTAAGGCGCAAAGGGGCTAGCTTAGAGCTCCCGAGGAAAGGACGCGAGCCCACTCCCGGTATGTTTGGTATGTTTTGTGTGAGCAAATGAAAGTGGTAAGGGATCTGGGACCTCTTACTTGGGATGTTGAGGCCCTGTGCGTTAAAGGACACGAAGGATAGATCGGCCATGCACCAAACGTGGAAGGAAGGTAGAGGGAGGGGGAGGGCTGAGGAGAGGTGGGACCAGGAAGGAGAGGAAAGGGACGTTACACACCTACAACAGATACACAGACACTCACACAACCAGGAAGCAGGCAAAAGGGGATAGAGGAGCCTGCAGCTGGAACTAAAGAGGTGACTATAATAAAGTCAGATATCCCTAGGGCCTGACAAGGGGCCTGTATTGGGATCAAAACCTACTGGGGGTAGATGGAGAGGATTGAGGCAAAGACAAACACATAACACATTCGAGCTCCAACATCTAAATGCAATAAACAGATACTGTGGGTGGCTGGCCCACCTAAATACGAAAAAGGATAATGTGCAACTTAATTAGGGGAGTCCTACAGTCAAGAAAGGGGGCCTATGGCTAATGCAATAATATACAGCAATAAACAGCAGTCCATTGCCTAAAATGATCAGACAAGGCACGTCAGCCTCAGAGCTGAGTTCAAAGGATACCCTTGGTGAGACTTCAGGGTGGGTTGAAGGTGGTAGAAGAGTCAGTGCGGTGGCGTCAGCGTCTATTTCTCCGAGGAGGAAGGCTTTGGAGATCTGGAGGTTCCCGAGATGGAGGCCTATTGGTGTAGGAGTCCAAGGAGGGCCAAGGGGGGAGGACGATGTCTTGGATGTGCAGTCCTTGAAGTACTGAAGGAATGTCGTCAGGGGAGCGGATGGTGAACGACTTTTCTTTTCCTCATATGAAGAGGGCAAAGGGGAAGCCCCAGCGATAGGGAATGCCGCGCTCCTGAAGGACAGCCAAGAGAGGTTTTAGGGCAGCTCTTTGGGCCAGGGTATGTTTTGAAAGATCCTGGAGGAGGAGGTATGGGAATATCTCTGTAATAGACCTTCTGCCTCTGACGGGCACAGCGTAAGATGTCATCCTTCATCCGATAGAAATGCACCCGGCAGATTACATCTCTTGGTTTCTTGGGATCCATCACCGGAGGGCGAAGTGCTCTATGAGCCCTGTCTATCTCGATAGGAGCAGATGGGGCTCTTTCAAGTAAGTCCTTGAAGATGGTTATGAGAGCTGGGTAGAGCTCGTTGGCGGTAACGGATTCGGGGAGGCCACGAATTCTAATATTATTGCGCCTACTCCGATTCTCAAGATCGTCGATATGTTGTTGTAGTGCAAAAATTTGTGAGGACTGCTGGGACGCAGAGGATTGTAGTGCCTGGACAGGCAGTGAGGTAGATTGCTGGGATTGGTCAAGGGAAACCACTTTAGAGTTCAATGAAGTAAGTTCAGAACGAAAGAGAGATATGTCCTGCCTGCATTCCCCTATGATGTGTTTGGCTAAAGCCGAAAGGTCGGACCTGGAAGGCAAGGACTGGATAAGACTTTGCAGGTCAGATAATGTGATAGGTCTGTCAGCCTCTGCCGCTGCTGTGGAAGCAGCTGTTGACTCTTGAATGATTTGTGCCGAGTGTGCAGAGGAGATAGCGAGTTGACGCAGCGGGGTTAGAGACTGCCCTGGTTCCTCCAGATCCGGCATTAATGTATGGGTGGTGGTGGAGAGGGGAGCAGTGGTCACGTCAGTCGGATAAGCCATCCGATGGCAAGAGGGAGGAGAGACATCAACTCCGACCGCCCTGCGGGCCGGTGTACTGGCAGGCCTGCCCCAGGAGGATCCCGGGGACCATTGTGGTGAGAGCTGTGCGGCAGGGGAGATAGAGGTATGCCATTGAGGTGGGGCCAGGGTGAGGCAGGGTCCTAGAGCAGATGTACTCTGTTGTGTGGCAGGTGGCTGGGACAGAGTCCCAGTGTCCGAGTCCATCAGGTAGGGGTCAGAACATGATCGGTCCCTTGAGTGGGGGGGAGATGGGTGAGCCCAGTGCTGGGCTGATTCTGACATGGTCCCCCTTGTGGGGGTCTGCAGGCTAGTTGCAATCAAGGTTGGAGGGGTAGGTGGCAGCAGGCCTGGGACCAGGGGCACTGGTGAGTCCAAAATGGATGAGTGGGCCGGCAGGTGGGCGCCAGGGTCCTCCACTGCGTCCTGCATAGGCTCTGGGCTGTGCTTGCACCCATTATTCCCCCTAGGGCTTTCCCTTCGGTTCACAGTCTCATGTCCGGCGCCCAGGGGCAGGAGAGATCCGGCTCCGGCCGGGGGGTCTGGATGATGAGCGGGGACCCGTTACCTCATAGTTGCCAACTTTCGAAAATGAAAAAGCAGGAGACTTTAGTGGGCGGCGCTACGCGCGCCGCGGCAAAAATTTGCATGGACACGCCCATCTTGTCGGTATGCCACGGCCCTTCAAAAAAGCCACACCTACTCCACCTAACTGCATAACGGCTTTGGAAGAAGCCAGGTAGATGCCCTTATAGCAGGTAGTAGCCCCCCATAACCAGGTAGTGCCCCTTACAGGCCGGTAGATGCCCCTTGTAGCCAAGTAGATGCCCCCTCTGTAGCCAGGTAGAGCCAAATTTGTAGCCAGGTAGATGCCCCCCTTTGTTAGCCAGGTAGGTGCCCTCCTTTGTTAGCCAGGTAGGTGCCCCCTTGTTAGCCAGGTAGGTGCCCCCATTGTTAGCCAGGTAGTGCCCCACATTTGTTAGCCAGGTAGTGCCCCCATTGTTGCCAGGTAGTGCCCCCATCTGTTAGCCAGGTAGTGCCCCATCTGTTTGCAGGTATTTGTCCCCTCTGTTGCCAGGTAGATGTCCCCTCTGTTGCCAGGTAGTGCCCCCTCTGTTGCCAGGTAGTGCCCCATCTGTTAGCCAGGTAGTGCCCCCATCTGTTAGCCAGGTAGTGCCCCTCTGTTGCCAGGTAGTGCCCCCTCTGTTGCCAGGTAGTGCCCCCATTGTTGCCAGGTAGTGCCCCCATCTGTTTGCCAGGTAGATGTCCCCTCTGTTGCCAGGTAGATGTCCCCTCTGTTGCCAGGTAGATGTCCCCTCTGTTGCCAGTAGTGCCCCCATCTGTTAGCCAGGTAGTGCCCCCTTTGTTGGCAGGTAGGGGCCCCCTGTGTTGGGCAGGTAGTGCCCCCTCTGTCGACTGGGTAGTGCCCACTCTGTTGCCAGGTAGTGCCCCCAACTGTTAGCCAGGTTGTGCCCCATCTGTTAGCCAGGTAGTGCCCTCTGTTGCCAGGTAGTGCCCCCTTTTGTTGCCAGGTAGTGCCCCTTGTTGCCAGGTAGTGCCCCCTCTGTTGCCAGGTTAGTGCCCTTTGTTGCCAGGTAGGCCCATTGTTGCAGGTAGTGCCCCCTTTGTTTTCCAGGTAGTTGCCCTTTTTGTTAGCCAGGTAGAGCCCCCACCCTAAAACTAATAAAAATAAAATAATAAAATCCACTTACCTCACCAGGCTCCTGCAGCGCTGCCAGCTCCTGCCCGATTCTTCTGCGGCCAGGGGGAAGTGAGAGG
>JAODAL010054946.1:0-24296 GCA_025379985.1 Phyllomedusa bahiana | reverse complement strand
CATTCTTTGGGCACGGGTTGTCATCCAGTCCCGGATCAGTTTTAAAAACCTCAGAAACTTCCCCCATAAACTCTCCACACGCGCTCCCTCTCCCTACACCCTCCCCCTATTCTCTGTTTTCCGCCCAAACCTTTTGCTCTCCGCTCTGGGGAAAAAAATATCGGGACTACTTTTCCTCAAATCATCCGAACCCCCCCAACCCCCAAAAAATTTTCCCACCCCGTGCGGCACCAAATTCTCGGGAAATTATCCCTCCCGGGGGCCGATCGGGCACATTCACACCCCCCTTTTTTTAAGGGGCCCCTGAAAAATACATTTTCCCCTCTGGCCCCCCCAAGATCCCTAACGGGCAAAAACACCCATTTGTCACTCCCTGCATTGGAACCAAAAGGCTTTTTATCTGTATATAGATGTACATTTGGGGTTTGGCGGGTTTTAACCCCTTTTTTCATTTAAACCCCCCCCTTATTTATAAAAACAGGGCGGGAAACCATTGAAAATTTTGGCACTTTTTCCCGGTAGGGTTTTCCCCCCATACCCCCCAATAGATTTTTAACCCTCTCAGGCAGGGGCCCCTCCCCACCTTTTTTGTCTCATTTGAAGTCCCTTTTAATTTTGAAAATGACTGTATTTTTTCCCCCTTAAAAATTTTGAAAAAGGGGCTGGGGGAATATGTTGGGCCGCCCCCTTGAAATAAAGATTATTATTAAATTATTATTTTTTAAATCTGTGGTAGTTTTACACGGCGGGAAAACGGACAGCACACAATTTTACTCTGAATCATGGCTTCCTAACACAGACCCCCCCTGAGGGGCACTCTAGGTCCCCGGGGGCGGGAACTTTGCAGCCTTTCCCCGGGGCCCTCTATCGGGTAAACCGGGCGTTCCAAATCCCCCGCCCCAGGGGCGGGGGAAACCTTTTGATTACACTGGGGTTTCACGAACTATCGGAAATTAAATGGGTTAAAAACACACCGGTGAGCGGAAGTTCCCCAAAACGCCCCCCGGGTGCTCGGGGAGCTTTTGGGTTCAGGGCCTCGTTATTTAAAAGCCCCGCTATTGCTGCGCAGCCCCCGGGGAAGCCAAAAAAACCCGATTTTCTGAAACGATCCCAAAAGACATCGACGCAGAAAACAACCGGGAAAATCCCCGAGCCAAAAAGACGGGGGGGCCGTGTTAAGGATTTTTAATTGGAGCGGAAGTTAAAAACTGCACCAAAACCCTTTGAAAGCCCCCTTAAAAGCAGTTTTTTATCTCCTGTTTAAAGTACACAAGCCCCCCTTGTTAGGAACCCCACCCCCCTTTGTGCTTTTGCATTTGGGCCCGGGGGAGATGCCCTTTCACCCCCATGCCCATTTTTATCAAAATAAAGGGAGCTTGTTTTTTTTTCCCTTAATTTAACAAACTTTAAAAACCCTTTAGGCTCTGTAGCAGGATCCTCTGAAAAAACCCTTTTCCCCAATTTCCAATAATCCCTTTTTGGAAAGCCCTTTTATTTTGGGGGAAAAAAAGGTTAAAAAACCCTTAGAGCAAGAAGGGGAAACCAAACCACAAAAACAATAAAAGGGAAAAAAAAAGGACACTTCCCCCTGTGGCTAAACATCTCTGTAGCCAAGAATGAAAAAGATATACAAGGGGTTATAATAAAGGGGTTGTACCACAAAATAAAAAACCCCTATATTGGCCGTAAGGCGACCCTGACGGTGCATGTGAAAAATTGGGATGGCGTCTTCCTCATTCATTTCTATGGGGGCTCCTGAAGATAGCCAAGCACACACTCAGCTATCTTCAGAAGCTCCC
This sequence comes from Phyllomedusa bahiana, assembly GCA_025379985.1. Classification (NCBI taxonomy): domain Eukaryota; kingdom Metazoa; phylum Chordata; class Amphibia; order Anura; family Hylidae; genus Phyllomedusa; species Phyllomedusa bahiana. The sequence goes on along the minus strand of JAODAL010054946.1, from coordinate 22,497 downwards.
ATAGAACTGAATGAGGGGATGGGCAAACACCCCACCGTTCTTAAATTTTCCCCATTAAACTGAAAAAAGGTGCCTGGGGTGACCGGCCATTTGCAGAGGTTTTTTTCCTTTGTAGTAAAACCCATTTAAAAGGCAATTTCAAATCCCAAAGAGACAAGAGGGTCTGGGAATATAAATTTATGACAATTTTAGACACCAAAACCCCCAACTGTTCGCCCAAAGGGGAATTTATACCATATCACATCTAAGGAATCTAGTCCACGGTTAAAGGGGGCATCAGGTCTCAAGGCTTAACATCAATTTAGAGAAAATAAAACTCACACACTGCTGATCTGTGCACTGATTAAGGATTTATTCTCCAACTTATCTGTTTATCACATCATGTCTCTTCTATTGTGTACATATATGTGTTTCGTTAGACACCTTCTAAAAGGCTCAGGGGTAAAGAGCTGGGACTCTAAAAGTTTACCCCTTTTGAGCTTAAAAACCCTTTACTAAAATATCCCTTTAGGAAGAATCTGAGTAGTTTCGAAAGCTTGCTGTTTAATATAATACTGGCTAACAAAAGAACCCTTACTTTGTCCCCTAAGGGAATTTTTCACACCCCCGAATTGGATCCTTTTTAGATGCGTGTTTCGGCCCCTTTAAATGGCCCCAAAATACGCTCAAACACTGTGATGTGATTTTAAACATTGCTTTTCAAGGGAAAAAAACCCCCGGAAATCGGTGTTCGGCAAAAGGGGACGCCGGGTGGTGTTTTTACTTGCTCTTTCCTAACCCGTCTTTTGGTTTCCTTTTAAAAAATTTGGGTCTTTAAAATTCTTGTTTTCCGAGGACGCAGCAAACGCCCTGTTTAAAAAACTTTTAGGGTTCTTTCCCTCCCTGAGCCAAAACACACCCAAACACGCACCTGCATTTTGGGGATGTGTTTTAAAATTTTAAATTTTAGGGAAGAGCTGTTGGATGCATTTTTCGGATCCAAAATGGATTCAACACGCCATATGACCATACCCTAAAAGGCTCAGCTAGGAACAGCATAGCGGGGAAATGTCAGCCCACTGCTATAAAAAACCAAATCACAACCTAACGGGAAGTGGGAGCCTAAATTCTAAATGTAAAAGAGCAGGCTCTGTGAAACAACATGATGAGAAAACCCATTAGAATAGGGATCCCTGTAGATAAAAGTGAATGGTGGAAGTATGTTCATGTGACCATTCGATGGGCAAGTCCTATACTCACAATCGGTGGGTTCTTGCCAGACATATGGTAGTTGTGAGCTACAGTGAATTGAGTGACCTGAGTAACTAGCAGCTGCGGTGTCACCAGTGGAAATTGCAAGCCAATCGAGAGAAGACAGAGGTGTGTGCTACAGAGAGATGACCACCTCAGACTCTGTGAGGACTGCATCAGAACCTCCACTCTTCAACTATCATAACCAAGTCTAATGCCTCCTGGAGAGAGCAACCTTGCTTATCAGAATTTGCCTTCAGCAAGGCAAACATCCTTGGGTTCAACATTGCATGTGGACCGTGTATACAGTTCATGCTGCACAATCACCATCACCTACTCCATCTAGGGTTAACACCATTTGCAGTGGTAATTGAAAGTTTGGAAACCATTTTCTATATTTTTGCATAAATGTAACCTAAAACTATACATATGTCCTAAAACTAGATAACGGGATCCAAATGGAATAGATCATACACAAATATTAGATTTAGTCATTTATTTATTGAGAAAAATGATCCATTGTCACATATCTGGGAGTAAAAAAAGTATGTGAACCTTTGCTTTCAGAATCTGATATAACTGCCGTGTGCAGCAATGACTGCATCTATACATTTCTGGTAATTCTTGGTCAGTCCTAGATAAAAGCCCAGATAAATAGACAGACAAGAGCAATACACGAAAAGTATAATGGGTTCATCTTTTTGTGCACTGTGGTTTCCAGCTTACTTCACATTTATCAGGTCCTGCTGATAATACCTCTCTCAGGCCGTAGTCGGTCAAGAAGAGAACCATCAAGGTATCTTAACTACCGTGCTCACTTAAGGAAATTCAGCACAATATCTGATTTTCATTAGTTGACTTACAGTAAATGTAAATTTATTATTTGTCAGTTTCAAGTTAATTTAGTGACCATTGTGGGTTTTTCTTTCTTTAACGAAAGGGTAACAACAATTTGGTCCACGTGTGTAATTATAGGACCTCCAGTGACTGGAGGTGTTGGAATTATGACACGTTACCACAGGGCCGCCGTTAGGGCAGTACAGGGGGTACTTCCGTACGGGGCCCGGGCCAAAGTGTGAAACAAGGGGGCCCGCTGGTAGTGGGCCCCTTTGTTTCACGTATCGGAGCCCGCCGCTACTGACTGGGGCCTGCCGCGGCTCGCTGGGGATCAGGGCCCGCCATGGCTCGCTAATGACTGGGGCCCGCCGCGGCTCGCTGGGGATCAGGGCCCGCCGCGGCCCGCCAATGACTGGGGCCCGCCAAGGCTCGTTAATAACTGGGGCCCGGTAGTATTCAGGACCCGCCGTGGCCTGATAGTGTTCAGGGCCCGCCCCCGTTGACAGTAAACTTGGCAGTGGCACCGTGAAGCTCCTTCATGGCGCCGCTGCCTCTCCTCGGCCACACAGCCTAATAACTAATAGGCTGTGCGGCCGACGAGCTTCCGGAGGAGCGCCCCCTCGCTGCTGGCGTGATGACGTCACGCCAGCAGTGTCGAGGCAAAAGAGAAGGACGCTTGGCCGGGAAGGAAGAAGGCTAGGCAAGTAATAATGTTATTATTTTTATTAAACCTGCCAGAGGGGGCCTATATACCACCTACCTGAAGTGAGCTATATACCACCTACCTGAGGGGAACTATATACCACCTACCTGAGGGGAGCCTATATACCACCTACCTGAGGGGAGCTATATACCACCTACCTGAGGGGAGTTATATACCACCTAGCTGAGGGGGCCTATATACCATCTACCTGAGGGGGCCTATATACCACCTACCTGAGGGGGCCTATATACCACCTACCTGAGGGGAGCTATATACCACAGACCTGAGGGGGCCTATATGCCACCTACCTGAGGGGAGCTATATACCACCTACCTGAGCGTGCCTATATACCACCTCCCTGAGGGGGCCTATATACCACCTGCCTGAGGGGGCCTATATACCACCTGCCTGAGTTGAGCTATATACCACCTGCCTGAGGGGGCCTATATACCACCTAACAGTAACGGTTACCATGAAGAACAGCAATACTAGATAAATGATTCATGGGTGCTTCCTTCACCAGACTTGCACCAACAATCTGCATCCAACCAAAAATGAAGAAAGTCAGGCAGTACTTCCAATCAGTTCACTGTGATACTTTATTCACCTGTGTAATGCTTCAGCTCACGCAGTAGCATTTTTCTTGTGTGAGGTGAAACGTTACACAGGTGAATAAAAAATTGCTTTGATGTGTTTGGAAGTACTGCCTGATTCGTTTAATATTTGCGATTATGACATCAAGGGGGGCATGTATGAACCTGGCACCAGTTCTACCTGTTATTGATAGTGTTTGATCTGACAGTATGTATGAAAGTGTCACACAATCTATGCGCCAAAATTTTTCATTCATACAACTTTGCAACTGGTGTGGATTTGTGCCAAAATTTGGCGCATTTGTGGTGCATCATACAATTCTGTCACGACATGCCACCGCATCTTTGGTGTATTGAAAAGTGTTGTGTCTGGCACTGGTTGCACTAAGGGGTGATTTGTATGAACCTGTTTAGGTCTAAAACTCACTTTTTTGCCCATAGGTTACTATGGGCAAAAAAGTGAGTTTTAGACCTAAACAGTTTCATACATGTGGCCCCTAGTTTTACATACGATGGTATACGACTGTAGAAGAGGACTATGACAGCTTGTTTGGCTCAAAACATGCCAAAGAAATGGCGCAGCTCTATTCATGCCTGTCGCCCCAAGTATTTAATTTCCTTTCCTTACATGTTAGGAGCAAGAGTGGTCCAGTTTTGGGAAAAAAAAATATTTTTTTTAACCGCATACAGCTACATTGTAGTGGGTGGTCCCGCTCCTCAGCCCGCGGGCCACGGGCGCACCTGTGTCCGCCCCCCCCACCCTCCCGGGTGCCTGCTGGGGTCTGGTGGCGCTGCTGGCCGCTGTCCGCGGGCCGAGCGCTTGGTCCACAGCACAGAGAGACTCTCCTTTCCTCGTTACTGTCACTTCCGCGTCCTCTGCTGGCTGAGGCGCGCGTGCCCACTCCCTAGGGCGCACGCACGCTCGTTCTTGGAAATTTAAAGGGCCAGCGCCCTGGTAATTGGCTAATTGCTGGGCGCTTCCCCTATTTAAGGTTTCGCTCCACAATCGCTCCTCGCTGGATCTTTGTTGCCTCGTGCCCTAGAAAAAGCGTTCCTTAAGTGTATTCTCGCCTTACCGTGTACCAGACCTCTTGCTACGTTTCTCGACTCTGAACCTCTGCCGCCTGCCCCGACCTTCCTTCCTGTCCAGGAACCATTGCCGCCAGCCCTGACCTTCCTGCCTGCCCACGACTACGATTCTTGGATTACGATTCTGTACCTCGCTGCATCTTGGCCGCCACCGCAAGCCCGCCACGTCAGGGGTAGCAACCTGGTAGAATCCTGCCGCAGCAAGTCCATCCCACTTTGCGGCAGGCTCTGGTGAAAACCGGGACCTACTTAGACTTTGCTCCCTGGCGTGGTTGTTGCCATCGCTTGCGGTGGTCCAGTGGATCCACTACCCAGCCCTTACAGTTAGATCCAGCCATGGATCCCGCCAAGGTGCCCCTGCCAAGTCTTGCGGATCTTATGACCATTGTTGCCCAACAGTCGCAGCAGATCGCGCAACAACCACAGCAATTGGGTCAGCTGTCCGCCATGATGTGTCAACTCCTGGCCTCCCAGCAACAGCAACCTGCCTCTTCGCCAGTGATTCCAACACCCCCGGCCGTCCCGTTGGCAACTGTGGGCCCGAAGCTTCGCCTTCCTCTACCTTCCAAGTTCGACGGGGACTCGAAGCTTTGCAGAGGATTTGTTACGCAGTGCTCCATGCACGTGGAGCTCATGGCCGACCAGTTTCCTACTGAAAGGGCGAAGGTGGCGTTCGTGGTGAGCCTGCTATCCGAAAGGCCCTGGCCTGGGCGACACCTCTTTGGGACCGGAATGACCCTGTGACCGCAGACCTACAGGTTTTCCTCTCTGAATTCCGCAGCGTTTTCGAGGAGCCGGCGCGAGCATCTTCTGCCGAGATGGTGCTATTGAACCTAAGCCAGGGGGACTCCTCCGTCGGAGACTACGCGGTCCAATTCCGCACCCTAGCCTCCGAGCTGTCCTGGAATGACGCCGCTCTCTGCGCCACATTCAAAAAGGACGCACTTGCAGCAAGAGATATCCCATCTTCTTTGTGTGAACTTATCCATCTGGCCAAGCGCATACACGTGCGTTTCACGAAGAGACAGCAGGAGCTTCGCCAGGAGCGTGACTCGGCACAACCTCGCTGTCTACCTCGTCTGGCACCCGTGTTCCAGAAGTCTCCGCTGCCTCCTGCACAGATTTCCACCGAGGAACCCATGCAGGTGGACCGGGCTCACTTGTCGGATGAAGAGCTGTCCTGCCGCCGGATGGAGAACCTCTACTGGACCATTTCCGTAGGAGGTGTCCGCAGCGTCCTCAGCGGTCGGGAAACGCTCGCACCTAGGTGCCGTAGGAGAGACGTCCCTAAGCGCTCAGTCTTCCTCTCCACGACTGTTGTTGCCAGTGGAGGTAACGACGGATGCTGGCCTATCTCTTCGGGTCCCTGTCTTCCTGGATTCGCTATCGCTTGCCAGTGATCCATCTGGAGAAGCCGTTGCTTATCTCTTCCATCAGTGGGGAGCTTCTTAGCGACTCCATTCAGTTCATCACCCGGCCTGTGACTCTCCGTGTAGGGGTCCCACACACGAAGAAGATCTCCTTTCATGTCCTGCCTCGCGCTTCTTCAGCGATCCTGTTGGGGCTACCCTGGCTGCAACATCACGCCCCTACACTTGATTGGAAGACAGGCGAAGTCCTGCGATGGGGATCAGAGTGCCAGGATCTCTGTTTGGTGGCACCACGCCCGGTGTCCTCCCCAGTCGTCCGTCAAGTCTCTACAAGGTCTGCCAGTGGAGTACCAGGATTTTGGAGATGTATTCTCGGAGAAACTGGCTGAGAAGCTACCGCCCCATTGGCCATATGACTGTCCCATAGACCTCCTCCCCGGAACCAGTCCTCCACAGTGTAGGGTCTACCCTCTGTCTGAGCCCGAGACCCAGGCCATGTCGGCCTACGTTCAGGAGAATTTGTTGAAAGGTTTCATACGCAAGTCCTCCTCGCCTGCCGATGCTGGCTTCTTCTTCGTCCAGAAAAAAGATGGTTCACTTCGTCCATGTATTGATTACAGAGGGCTAAACAAGATCACGGTGAAGAATCGCTACCCTCTATCCCTGATATCTGAGCTCTTTGACCGTCTCTGTGGAGCCAAGGTGTTTACCAAATTAGACCTACATGGAGCCTATAACCTCATCAGAATTCGAGAGGGGGACAAGTGGAAAACGGCTTTCAACACACGAGACGGGCATTTCGAGTATCTCGTGATGCCCTTCGGGCTATGCAACGCCCCAGACGTATTTCAAGAGTTCGTCAATGACGTATTTCGGGACTTGCTGTACACCTGCGTCATTGTATACTTGGACGATATCCTGATTTTTTCCCCTGACATACAGACTCATCGGGTATAAGTATGCCAGGTCCTGTGACGCCTGTGGGGCAATTGACTGTATGCCAAGCTGGAGAAGTTTTGGTTCCACCAGGCCAGCCTTCCTTTCCTTGGGTACATAGTCTCCGATCGAGGTCTACAGATGGACCCAGCTAAACTCTCTGCAATCCAGCAGTGGCCACGACCTGTCGGTCTCCGGGAGATTCAACGCTTCCTAGGATTCGCCAACTACTACCGGCAGTTCATTCCCCACTTCTATACACTGGTGGTTCCCATCGTGGCTCTCACCCGAAAGAACGCTGTTCCTAAATGTTGGCCTCCGTCTGCCAACGAAGCATTCTCCCAATTGAAGACAGCGTTCTCCTCAGCACCTATTTTGGTCCGTCCGGATCCAGAGAGACCTTCAGCCTAGAGGTGGATGCCTCTTCCGTGGGAGCAGGGGCGGTCCTGACCCAGAAGGGCCCTAAAGGCAAGACCGTCGTTTTTTTTTAGAAGACCTTCTCATCGGCAGAACGTAATTATTCCATTTGAGATCGGGAGCTATTGGCCATAAAATTGACCCTGGAAGAGTGGCGACATCTGTTGAAGGGAGCTCGACATCCATTTGACGTCTTCACAGACCATAAGAATCTCCAATACCTCCAGACAGCTCAGCGTTTAAATCCTCGCCAGGCCCGGTGGTCTCTTTTTTTTTCTCACGCTTTGATTTCAAGACCCACTTCCGACCGGCCGAGAAAAATGTCAAGGCGGATGCCCTCTCCCGTGCTTCTGACATTACCGGGGAGGAACCAGTGTCTCAGCACATCATTGGTCCTGAACGGCTGGTTCATGTGGCTCCTGTGGACCTCCATAGCATTCCTCCGGGCAGAACCTACGTGCGTACCGCGCTCAGGAGGAGAATTCTGGATTGGGGGCGTAGTTCTCTTCTGGCCGGCCACCCCGGGGTACGGAATTCCTACGTCCTCATCTCGCGACACTACTGGTGGCCAACTGTGCTCCAAGATGTCAAGGACTTCGTTCTCTCCTGCACCACGTGTGCCCAAAACAAGGTCCCTCGCCACAGGCCTGCAGGCCTCTTAGTCCCTCTGCCTGTTCCGGAGTCTCCATGGACACACATAGGCATGGACTTCATCACGGACCTTCCTCCTTCCTCGGGAAACTCGGTCATCTGGGTGGTCACTGACCGATGTTCAAAGATGTCCCACTTTGTGCCGCTTCTTGGTCTCCCTTCTGCTCCCCAATTGGCGGGCCACTTCTTCCATCACATTTTTCACCTGCATGGTTTACCATCCCACATCGTCTCCGATCGAGGCGTCCAATTTGTCTCTAAGTTTTGGCGTGCCCTATGTTCCCGCTTGCAAATCAAGCTAGACTTCTCGTCCGCGTACCATCCCCAGACAAATGGGCAGGTGGAGAGGGTAAACCAGATCTTGGGGGAGTATCTATGGTACTTTGTGTCCGGATGCCAGGACAACTGGTTCGAACTGCTTCCATGGGCCGAGTTCTCATATAACCATCGGGACTCCGACTCGACTGGCCGTTCCCCATTCCTTGTGGTCTATGGTCGTCATCCGCGCCCTCCCCTCCCCTGGCTTCGGCCTCCGAGGTTCCCGCCGTGGACAACCAGGTTCAGGATATCGGGTCATTTGGCGAGAGACCCGACAAGCCTTACTCCAGGCTTTAGCCCGCAAGAAGACCCAAGCTGACAAGAGGAGAAGACCTTCCCCCAACGTTCCTATTAAAAAGTGTGGCACTCTTCAAAATACACATGCCTCAAGATCCCCAACTATAAATTGGGTCCACGGTTTCTGGGACATTTCAGAGTACTTCGGCAACTGAATCCGGTGTCCTACAAGCTCTGCCTACCTCCATATCTCCGGATTCCTAACACCTTTCACGTCTCCTCCTAAAGCCTCTGGTCTTGAACCGGTTCTCCCAGAAGAGCGCTGCTCCGTCTCCGGTACTAGAGTCCCCTGATGTTTTTGAAGTGAAGGACATCTTAGACATGAAGACCTTCAGGGGTAAGCGATTCTTTCTTGTAGATTGGAGGGGCTTCGGCCCCAGATGAGACAAAAGTAGAGCTTTTTGGGAAAAGGCATCAACATAGAGCTTACAGGGAAAAAAAAGAGGCATTCAAAGAAAAGAACACGGTCCCTACAGTAAAACATGGCGGAGGTTTCCTGATGTTTTGGGGTTGCTTTGCTGCCTCTGGCACTGGACTGCTTGACCGTGTGCATGGCATTATGAAGTCTGAAGACTACCAACACATTTTGCAGCATAATGTAGGTCCCAGTGTGAGAAAGCTGGGTCTCCCTCAGAGGTCATGGGTCTTCCAGCAGGACAATGACCCAAAACACCCTTCAAAAAGCACTATAAAATGATTTGAGAGAAAGCACTGGAGACTTCTAAAGTGGCCAGCAATGAGTCCAGACCTGAATCCATAGAACCCCTGTGGAGAGATCTCAAAATGGCAGTTTGGAGAAGGCCCCCTTCAAATCTCAGGGACCTGGAGCCGTTTGCCAAAGAAGAATGGTCTAAAATTCCAGCAAAGCATTGTAAGAAACTCATTGATGGTTACCAGAAGCGGTTGTTCGCAGTTATTTTGGCTAAAGGTTGTGCTACCAAGTATTAGGCTGAGGGTGCCAATACTTTTGTCCGGCCCACTTTTGGAGTTTTGTGTGAAATGATCAATGATTTGATTTTTGTCTCATTCGCTTTTGTGTTTTTTCATTGCAAGCAAAATAAATGAATATATTAATACCAAAGAATTTGTGATTGCAATCATTTTCAGGAAGAAACTGAGTATTATCTGACAGAATTGCAGGGGTGCCAATACTTTTGGCCACCACTGTAATTGGCAGGAAGGTACGTGGTTGAGGATAGGCAGAAAGGTCAGGGCAGGCAGCTGGCAACGTGGTCAGGAAAATAAGCACTAAGGTCTGGTACACGGAAACTACAATATAATGCAAGTCTCTCTAACTGTCACTAAACTCCTTACAAACACCAACGAAGTGGCAGGAAAGACAGGGGGAGGAGAACTAATAAAGGGGAGGGTGGAACACGATTGGACATTAATGGCCGTGTGTGCCATAAGTAACGTGTACACGCGCGTTGACCCGGGCCGGAGTACAGAGCAGGAGCGGGGACAGGTGAGTGCCAGGAGACCAGATCAAGGGTGCACAATTTTTATTTTCAAATTGACCTTTTCAGCTTTCTACAAACCCAATTGCTGACAGGTTAGTATTCCAATTTTATGGAAAGTGAACAAGAATTCCTATTTATTTAATCACAGTGCTGATAGAGATATGAAGACCTGAGGATAAACGGTAAATGTTTTCCAACTCCGGTATACATGCCAAAAAAAGTAACACATCGTAAATTATCTGGAGCACAAACAAGTGCTAAAAAACCCATCACCCAGACATCTGTCTTTCATCTATTGTTTGAGATCTTCTGATTGCTTGCAGGGTGGGAATGTGCTGATCCTGCTCCAAAGATAAGCATCTATGCACAATGAAACTGGGAAACAAAGAAAATAAATAGAAATTAATAAATTGAAATGGATAAATTCTAGATTTTTTTCTTTTTCTTTATTATTCACATGTGTCCATTGCTTTCAAAATAATTTGCTTTTTATGGTGTTTTCTTTGTGTCTTTACTGCTAACAGCAAGTGACGGGGGCAAGCTAGGTATGTATGTAACATATTTAGAAGACATCAGTTTCTCTGCACGTTGAAATGAGACCACCACGTGGAGGTAGCGTGGGCCAAGCCAAGCATAATATTCTTTCCAGAAATGTGGGTGTGAAGCAAGCAAGTTTTTTTTTTATCACAGATGACACAACTTTTGGCACTAACAAACCCAGCTACAGATGTTGAATTCTTTGTTGGCAAATTGTATAATTTATCCAGATATTTAAGACTTTATTTTTTCCGTTTGTGACTGTGGAAATTAAAAGGTCTTCTAACAAGAATTGGCATCTATGTTCAGTTATTTAAGTTCATGGTAAGAAAAGTCAAATTACCAGTACGTATAAGTCCTTGGGTTAACTTCTTCTGTCAAGATGTTAAAGGGCTTTGTCCATCCTGGACATTTATGACATATTCACAGCATATTCACAGCATATACCATATGTCTGACAGATGCTGCTTCCACCCAAGGGACCCACACCTATGTAAAAAATGGGGGCGCCCTTACTGTCCGTTCTCTTTTCTGCCATGACTGCAGTAAAGAAGGTGGCTGCATATGTGCATTTTCTCGTTTACACTCAGAACTTTCATAGAAGTAAATGGAGAGAGCTATATACGTGTGGCCACCTCCATGTTTGCTGTGGCAACAGGAAGATCAACGGGACAACTGTTCTTGAGACAGATGGGGCTTCAGGGGTGGGACCTCTATTAGACATCTATTGGGACATATATGGGACAATTATTAGACATATTTAGCATATCCTGCAGATTAGCCAAAAATATTTGAGATAGGACTAATCATTTAAGAATGCTATTCAGTTTTATCTTTCCATACTATTTTTGACATACAATTCCTGGAACATTCTATGTTGAGTATGGTTTCAAGATACAGTGTTCCAGACAGTGAGCCGATCAATTATCATGGATATTTTACTTGTAAAGCCTCTGTATTAGTGAGGTGCTTGCAGTGTTTAGTGGTCTATAGAGCCTCTCTATAGTACAGTGCAGTACTACATGTCCTGTACTGCTCTTACATGTATTAGAGAGGTGCATGCAGAGATTGGCGGGCTAGTAGCGCCTCTCTACAGTACAGTGCAGTACTACATGTCCTGCTCTTACATGTATTAGCGAGGTGCATGCAGTGATTGGTGGTCTAGTAGCGTCTCTCTACAGTACAGTGCAGTACTACATGTCCTGCTCTTACATGTATTAGTGAGGTGCATGCAGGTATTGGCGGTCTATAGTGCCTCTGTACAGTACAGTGAGATACTACATGACTTGTACTGCTATTACATGTACAAGGATGCCTCCTTTGGGCACCAGGTGAGGGCTCCATTTTCTTTTCTCCTCATACATTGTATATAAAGTACATGACCAAAGAAGCTCTTGTCCTCATCATTGAAAGCAATTCCCAGCTTCCAACAGTTCTTCCTGATGTTATATATAAGAACTAATCTGGATTAGTATCTGCTTCATTGTCTTTCATCTCCATTTTGCCTTATGTTGGTGACATTTTTGGGACTCAGAACCAATGCTCAGTTTTAAATAGCGTTATGGTTTCAACATTCAATGGTTGTCCCGGAACCAACTGATATTATATGTTGAGGGAACACAAAATCTATTTCTGGGGAAAACCAATATGTCTGTCATTACAGCTTATATGAGCTGACACAAAGCCCGCATGAAAAATCTGCCTAGAAATACAGTGACATACAGTATCTGCATCACTACATACCTAGACTGTTCATGACCGAATCCTCTAACTTCCTCAACCTGCTCGTCCTCTCAGAAACATGGCTCCAGCAGTCTGACACTGCTGCTCTCACCTATGGCAGCCTACACTTAACCCAAACCCCCAGACCTTAGAACAGGCACATACCAAAGTCATTCCTCCTGCACTCTTCCTCACTATCCCCTCCTTTGAAGTCCATACCCTCAGACTCTTTTGACCATTTTCTCTCAGAGTTGCGGTTGTTTACAGACCCCCTTGCTCACTCCGTCAGTTTCTTGATCATTTTGCTGCCTTGTCCCCTTACTTCCTCTCTATTGAAATGCCCACTCTAATTATTGCTGATTTCAACATCTTCATTGATGAACCCATGTCTCCTTCTGCCTCTCTGTTGCTTTCACTAACATCTTCCCTGGGCCTCTCGCAATTTACAGATTCTCCCACCCACAAAAATAGGAACACTCTTGATCTGGTCTTCTGTCATCTCTGCTCAATTTCTTTACTAATAACTTGACTAATTCTCCTTATGCGCGCTCTGATCAAAACCTTATCTCCTTCACTATCACTAATTCTCAGCCCTCTCTGAACACATCTATGTAAAGTAGTCAGTGTATAGTTTGAATTCATTCAGAAACCTCCGCTCCATCTACCCTCAGGAACTAACTGTGGAACAATAATATGGAAAAAAATAGAACCGGGCGCTCGTCCACAAACGAATTCCTCGTGCAGGCAGTGGCGTAGATATAAAAGAGATTTATTTAAATAAGAACAATAAAATGCATAACGCGTTTCGTGTCGTAAAGACACTTCCTCAGATGCTGGGTTATTACACACGGTACAAGGGAAACAATACCTGTTTATATACTTGGTAACACAGCATGTGATTGGTGTTTCTTATTCAGACCAATCACCTTTATTGTTAAAGGAAGGTATCAGAGTTGGGAAAACCTATAACATTGTTTCAAAGTAGAAATAGATCCCATTGGTCTGTAGACTAGCAGCGGGAAATTCGTACTGACCAATGAAAGAAAAAAGCTGCTTGGTTACACTGATGCTTTGTGAAAACCTCTAAGCCAATCCTGAAAGAAGCAATTTGCAGAACAAAAAAAGGTGCATCTAAAAGAAAAAAGAGAAAAAAAATAAAAAATAAAAAATCACATAGAGCAAACCAGAAATTCTAATCTATGCAGCATTCCAAAATGAAAACATCCAAATAGATGTGCGAAGTTACAGGCACATCTGTACAAGCAGAAAACTATAAATGTCATAAGGACTAAAAGTGGTGATAGAAGTAGGAAACCTGGTGTGATGATGGCTCATATATGTGGAGCGCTGATCATCAGGGGCCGCTCGTATTACACAGAGGTATTTCTGCATAGCAGATAGAGTGTATCCGATAGGAGAATGGAGGGGCCAATAACAAGGAGCGGTACAAAATTTTGTCCAATAGGAGAAAAGAAAACCAGGTGGACTTGTAATATAATATATCGCGTTGCCTAATCAAATAGATGGAAGCGCTGTTGAAACGGCCCATATTGGGTGTATCATTTGATAATAATAGGCTTATATAGATGTAACATCATACTGATATAAAAACATATTAAACGATTGTCGAATATATATAAAATACAAAATACAGATAGAATGAAAGTCTATACAATTATGGTATACCATATAATACTAGTTACTTGTAGTAGTGGCACCTTTGATGTTGGAGACTAAGATGTAAACTAAGTGAAGTAAAAGTTAAAAATTAGAAAACGAGCTCAACCGCTTCATTAACCCTTTGGGATTCACCGTTATGTTAGAGTGAACATCCAGAACACATTCTCGTTTTTTGCAGTATAACGGAATCTATCGTAGGTAGCGTTTGTTATATGATCTATTGTTTGTATAGTTAATTTAGTTGGATCTTGTTGGTGAAAATCTCTGAAGTGTCTAGATACACTGTGTTTGGGGTCACCCTTATTGATTCGTGATCTGTGTCCATTAAGACGTAAATGCAAAGGACATGTGGTACGGCCCACATATTGGAGGCCACAATCACATTGGATTAAATAGATCACGAAGGAGCTTTTACAATTTAGACCATGTTTCATTTTATGGGTAACTTTTGTGGTGGTAGAGAAAAAAGAAGACGCTTTTACGATAGATCTGCAACATAGGCAAGAGGTGATGCTGCAGGGGGTACTGCTCGAACCGATTTTGTCCTTAGAGTCTATTTCGTCAGGACCACGGATTCGGCTCGGGGCAATTAGGTTTTTAATATTCGGTGCCTTTTTAAAGATTATGCCAGGATGTTCCGGTAGTGATGGTAGTAAATAAGGATCACTTCGGACAATGTGCCAATGTTTCCGAAGTATCTTTTTAATTTGTGCAGACCTGTATTGTATGAGTGACCAAGGAAAATTTTCCCTCGATTCACTTATTGTTTGTTTTTGTACAGATTCTGTGGTTGTTTGATCTTTTCTATAAGGAAGGCAATCTTTTTGTTGTAAAGAAGCTACTTTGTTTTCTGCATCCTTCAATAAAACTCGTGGATACCCTTTTTCCAGAAACCTATTTCTGAGTATAGCAAGTTTGTTTTTTATATGTCCCATCATCTGTGCAGTTTTTACGAACACGTCTATACTGACCATATGGCACATTAGTAATCCATGTTTTATAGTGCCCGCTGGAAAAATGGATATAGCTGTTCACATCCACTTTTTTTGAAAAAAGTGGCAGTTTTAAAAATTCCATTATGCTGAAATATCTCCAAATCCAAAAATTCTATTTTTAAAGAATCCCAATGGGATGTGAATTTAATGTCCCACCAATTTTTATTGATATCAGAAATAAAGATTTGCAGCAGATCAGATTATCCTGTCTAAATAAAGAAGAGGTCATCAATGTACCACTGATACAGAGGTACATGTTTAAAAAGAGGATGAGAGTAAATGAAATTAGATTCGAAGACCCCCAGACAGAGATTCGTGTAAGAAGGCGCGACCCTCGTACCCATAGCCGTTCCCTTGATTTGATGATAAAAGACCCCATTATATTTGAAAAAATTATTTTGGAGGATAAAATCCAAACCTTTCATGATGAAATTTTTTAATGTAATGTTCAAATCTCTATCTTTGTCTAGCACGTGCGCGACACATATGATGGGACATATAAAAAACAAAGTGCTATACTCAGAAATAGGTTTCTGGAAAAAGGGTATCCATGAGTTTTATTGAAGGATGCAGAAAACAAAGTAGCTTCTTTACAACAAAAAGATTGCCTTCCTTATAGAAAAGATCAAACAACCACAGAATCTGTACAAAACAAACAAATAAGTGAATCGAGGAGAAAATTTTCCTTGGTCACTCAATACAATACAGGTCATGCACAAATTAAAAAGATACATTGTCCGAAGTGATCCTTATTTACTACCATCACTACCGGAACATCCTGGCATAATCTTTAAAAGGGCACCGAATATTAAAAACCTAATTGCCCCGAGCCGAATCCGTGGTCCTGACGAAATAGACTCTAAGGACAATATCGGTTCGAGCAGTACCCCCTGCGGCATCACCTCTTGCCTATGTTGCAGATCTATCTTAAAAGCGTCTTCTTTTTTCTCTACCACCACAAAAGTTACCCATAAAATGAAACATGGTCTAAATTGTAAAAGCTCCTTCGTGATCTATTTAATCCAATGTGATTGTGGCCTCCACTATGTGGGCCGCACCACACGTCCTCTGCATTTACGTCTTAATGGACACAGATCACGAATCAATAAGGGTGACCCTAAACACAGTGTATCTAGACACTTCAGAGATTTTCACCAACAAGATCCAACTAAATTAACTATACAACCAATAGATCATATAACAAACAATACCTACGATAGATTCCGTATAATGCAAAAACGAGAAGTGTTCTGGATGTTCACTCTGCAAACGGTGAATCCCAAAGGGTTAAATGAAGCGGTTGAACTCGTTTTCTAATTTTTAACTTTTACTTCACTTAGTTTACATTATATGGTATACCATAATTGTATATACTTTCATTCTATCTGTATTTTGTATTTTATATATATTCCACAATCGTTTAATATGTTTTTATATCAGTATGATGTTACATCTATATAAGCCTATTATTATCAAATGATACACCCAATATGGGCCGTTTCAACAGCGCTTCCATCTATTTGATTAGGCAACGCGATATATTATATTACATGTCCACCTGGTTTTCTTTTCTCCTATTGGACAAAATTTTGTACCGCTCCTTGTTATTAGCCCGTCCATTCTCCTATCGGATACACTCTATCTGCTATGCAGAAATACCTCTGTGTAATACGAGCGGCTCCTGATGATCAGCGCTCCACATATATGAGCCATCATCACACCAGGTTTCCTACTTCTATCACCACTTTTAGTCCTTATGACATTTATAGTTTTCTGCTGTACAGATGTGCCTGTAACTTCGCACATCTATTTGGATGTTTTCATTTTGGAATGCTGCATAGATTAGAATTTCTGGTTTGCTCTATGTGATTTTTTTTTTTTTTCTCTTTTTTCTTTTAGATGCACCTATTTTTGTTCTGCAAATTGCTTCTTTCAGGATTGGCTTAGAGGTTTTCACAAAGCATCAGTGTAACCAAGCAGCTTTTTTCTTTCATTGGTCAGTACGAATCTCCCGCTGCTAGTCTACAGACCAATGGGATCTATTTCTACTTTGAAACAATGTTATAGGTTTTTCCAACTCTGATACCTTCCTTTAACAATAAAGGTGATTGGTCTGAATAAGAAACACCAATCACATGCTGTGTTACCAAGTATATAAACAGGTATTGTTTCCCTTGTACCGTGTGTAATAACCCAGCATCTGAGGAAGTGTCTTTATAACACGAAACTCGTTATGCATTTTATTGTTCTTATTTAAATAAATCTCTTTTATATCTACGCCACTGCCTGCACGAGGAATTCGTTTGTGGATGAGCGCCCGGTTCTATTTTTTTCCATACTATTGTTCCACGATTGTTCCCCGAGGATTATTCTACAGGGGTTTGGACCACGCGGCTGCTGTCCTTGCGGCTTAATATAGCCAACCAAATTCTTATGAGCGTTGTGCCTCTAAAATACCAGCACAACACCTGCAGGTGAGAGGATTACCGATATTTGTTTGCTTTTTATTCACTTCCAGTCGTATCTTCACTATAGAGCGCCATCTTCCCTCCCCTTTGTTTCTTTTCTCTCAGGAAATAACTGACACTCGCTGTCCTCAATCTCCTCATACACACCCTACAGTCTCCGTCTCCTGTCCTGACCTGGCTGTAAAACAATATAATGACTCTCTTAACCACAATGGACATATTGGCACCAGAGTCAGACACCGGCAGCCTTGGCACACGCCTCAGACTCGCCATCTGCAGCACTGTTCCAGGTCTGCTTAACGTCTGTGGAGAAAGTCAAAGCTATCTACAGACTTTCTCCATTACAAATTCGTGCTCGGGACTTACCACACTGCCCTTCACCACACCAAACAAGATTATTTCACCTCCTTCATCTCAACATTACACAACAACCCAAATAACTGACACCTTCCACCCCCTCCTTAAACCTAAACCTCAGGCCCCGATCAATGACCTCTGTGCTGAAGACCTGGCCACTCACTTCAAAGACAAAATTGACAGTTTCCGTCAAACCATCATATCTCAGTGCCCAAGTAATACCCATCCTGTCCCTCCACCATCCCCGCACTTCCTCTAGTTTGTTCTCAGCACTTAACCCAAAAACAGAAGAGGTAGTATCCAGGCTTCTCTTTTCTGCTCACCCCACTACTTGCTCTATTGACCCAATTCCCTTCCACCTCGTCCAGTCTATTTCCTCAGCTGTCATCTCCAACCTAACTGCAATCTGTAACTTCTCTCTCTCCACTGTGATCGTTACATCCTCTTTTAAACACGCCATCATAACCCCTTTACTTAAAAAGCCCTCTCTGCACCTGTCATGTGCTGCTAATTACTGACCAGTCTCTAACCTTCTCTTTATCTCTAAACTTTTGGAACGCTTGGTCCACTCTAGCCTAATCCGCTATCTCTCTGCTAACTCTCTGTAATCAGGTTTCCGTGCCTTTCACTCCACAGAAACTGCTCTAACTAAAGTCTCTAATGACCTCCTCACAGCCAAATCTCAGGGCAACTACTCGTTATTGCTTCTCTCTGCAGCATTTGACACTCTTGATCACCATCTTTTCCTCAGCATGCTCAGCACCATTGGCCTCCAGGACACTGCTCTCTCTTGGTTCTCATCCTACCTCTCTGACCGCTCCTTCAGTGTTTCATTTTCAGGTTCTACTTCCTCTTCTCTCCCTCTTGCTTCTGGAGTTCCTCAGGGATCATTTTTAGGTCCTCACCTCTTTTCACTCTACACAGCCCCCATTGGACAAACCATCAGTAAATTTGGTTTGATACCCAATTATACACCTCCTCCCATGCCCTGCTACAAAACACCAGTGACTGTCCGCTGTCTCTGACGTCATGTCCTTGCTCTATCTCAAACTAAACCTCACTAAAAGTGACTATCCACTAACTGACCCCACCCTGCTATTTCTCTCTGTGTTACCACCATAACTCCTGGGCAGCCGGCCCGCTGTCTTGGGGTTATATTAGATTCAGATCTTTCATTCACTCCCTATATTGAATCCCTTGCCCGATTCTGTCACCTGCACCTCAAGAACATCTCCAGAATCAGTCTCCCTCTCTGTTAACTCTCCCCTCCCCAATCTGTCCTGAATGCAGCAGCTGGGCTCATCTTTCTTTCCAGCCGCTATACTGATGCCTCTACCCTGTGTCAGTCATTGCACTGGTTGCCCATCCAGTACAGAATACAGCATAAACTAATCACTCTTACCCTTAAAGCTTTCCACAGTGCTGCTCACCTCTACATTTCCTCCCTCATCTCTGTCTACCACCCTAGACTGTCTCTCTGCTCTGCTGATGACTACATGCCTCAATCATCCGAAACTCCCATGCCCGTCTCCAAGATTTTTCACGTTCTGCACCAGTTCTCTAGAATATGCTGCCTCATACTATCAGGCAAACTCATAACCCTCATAGTGTTAAGTGTGCCCTGAAAACACATTTTCTTAGACAGGCCTGCCAATTGCTAACCCCACACACATGTCTGTCACTTCCTGCACTTGGTCACTCACAAGCACTTATCTGTATATAGATGTATGGTCAGGGTGCGATTTCATCCCCTTTTTATGTAAACCACCCCATATTTATGAAACATGACCTCAACCATTATGTAAACCAAGCACCTCTCACCCTTTGTCTCACTCATCTACCCCAATAGATTGTAAGCTCTTGTGAGCAGGGCCCTCACACCTTGTATCTGGTCTGTAAGTAGCTTTTTACTGTGCAATGTTTGGTTTTGTCTGTACTTACTAAATTGTCTGTACTTACTAAATTGTAAGTTGCTGCAGAATATGTTGGCGCTATATGGATAAAGATTATTACTATTATACCTGGGGAAATCAGCAGCTCGGTTGTCTTAGATACTGGAGCTCCAAGACAACTACTGTGGGCTGTGTAATAGCAGTCATTTTGGTTGTTACACATTTTAGTAAATAAAAGGGATTGTCCATTTACCTCTTTTAAGTGCTAGTATGGTGCTGAGTCTGTAAGAAAATAAAATAATAAAGAAAAAGATACTAATCTTTGTACTGACATCAGTTCCAGCAATGTGTCTGCAGGTTCACCCCCTGGGTTTTCTGTTGTCTTCCGGCAGCTGACTTGGCTCTGATTGGCTGCAGTGGTTACATGACAGTGCCCAATTTTGCCATTCTGAGCCTTTACTTCCAAATGATGACGTCAGGCAGTGACCGCTGCAGCCAATCAGAGGCTGCAGTGTGCACAAGTGGACCAGCATAAGACTACAGAAGTCCTAGAGAGAGAACCTGTAGAGCCATAGCTGGAACGAATTGCAGTGCAGAGCTGGATCCAGCCTGATTCATCGAAGCGTGAATAAATGGTCTAACCGTTTCTGCTTAGCAATTTCTTAATTTATCTTTACAGTGTTGAAAGCACTTAGAAAACTTAGAAGCCTAGTTCATAGCTGGTTGGTACAGTGTCATAGTTGGACTTGCTATGGGATCATTGTTAGACTTTCGGCTCGGTGGTTGTTGGAATGCTGTGGGGTCATTATTAGACTTGGGATGAAGTCCTTATGGATTTAAATGGCCTTATTGTTAGACTTGGTATAGGGGTATTATTGGACTTGGTATAGGGTCATTGCTGGACTTGGAATGGGGACCTTGTTAGACTTGAGATGAGGTCATTGTTGATTTGATATAGGTTTATTGTTAGACTTGGTATAGGGATGTCATAACACTTGGTATAGGGACATTGTTGGACTTGGTATGGGGACATTATTAGACTTGGGATGAGGTCAATGCTGGATTTGATATGGGCTTATTGTTGGACTCTATTGTGGGTATAGTTTGACTGTATGGGGCATTGTTAGTATGCATATAGAATATAAATTCATTGTATGTCTAAATAGAAATTTGTTTTAGCAGTCTGCCAATTGGTAACCCACGAGACATGTTTGTCATCTGGTGTGTCGACATCTGTTCAGACTTTGTAATAGATGATGGCCATGTGCGATTTATCCCTTTTTATGTAAACCACCCCATATTTATGGCATCATGACCTCAACCATTTGTAAACAAGGACCCCACTTTGTCCACTTCATCTACCCCATATAGATTGTATGCTTGGACAGGGCTCACACTTGTATTGGTCTGTAAGTACTTTTTACTGTGCAATGTTTGTTTGTCTGTACTAGCTAAATTGTGGACTTGTGGGACTTTACTAAATTGTAAGTTTGCTGCAGAATATGTTGGCTGACTATATGATAAAGATTTCTATTACCTGGGAAATCAGCACTCGGTCTTATAGATACTGGAGCTCAAAGACAACTATGGGGCTTGTAATAGCAGTCATTTTGGTTACACATTTTAGTAAATAAAAGGGTTGTCCATTTACCTCTTTTAAGTGCTTGTATGGTGCGAGTCAGTACAGAAATTAAAATCAATAAAGAAAAGATCTAAATGTTTGCACTGAATCAGTTCCACAATGTGTCTGCAGGTTCACCCTGGGTTTTCTGTTGTCTTCCGGCAGCTGACTAAGGCTTCTGATTGATGCGTGGTACTATGACAGTGCCCAATTTTCATCGACCTTTACTTCCATAATGATGAGTCGCAGGACGCTGCAGCCATCAGAGGCTGCAGTGTGCACAAGTTACCAGCATAAGACTACAGAATCCTAGAGAAAACTGTAGAGCCATTGCTGGAACGATGCAGTGCAGAGACGATCCAGCCGATTCATCGAGCGTGATAATGGTCTACTGTTTCTGCTTACATTTCTTAATTTATCTTTACAGTGTTGAAAGCACTTAGAAAACTTAGAAGCCTAGTTCATAGCTGATCATCATGGACCAGAGTTCCCTCAAAGTGGGGAGGCTTCCTGCACAACATGTGATTTGTAGCAGGACACTAGCTGTCATCATAGCCTCTCACAGTGGTTTAACCCCTTCTATGCTGCTTTTAAAGCTGATCAGAATATACACAGGAGCATAGATTAGGTCACAGGCATTGACCACATCACAGGTCACATAAATATATATTAACAAATGCCTGAGAATCATTAGTACACGTGTTTATGTAGTGGCATATAAATACCTGAATATTACAGTAAAAAAAAAACAAAAAAAACCCCAAAAAACTCTGAACACAAAATGTTAGAATTTTACAAAACCTTGTTGTGTCCTGCCCTTACATCTATAATCAGGACAGGAAGACCTGAAAGCAATTACATTTAACCTCTCCATTTCCCACCATGGATATTCTCATCACCCCTATAACACTCTTTAGCTATCTGAAAATCTAGGGATTGTAGTTCTTAATTGCACTCTTCAATCTGCCTCTGCTATTACTGTCTCTAGATCATGAAAGGGAGCAGGCATAGGGAAAGGAGTAACATGTTAGTTCAACATAAATAAAATATATAGATATATACATACATACACAGTATCTCACAAACGTGAGTACACCCCTCATATTTTTGTGAAAATTGTATTATATATTTTCATGGGACAACACTGAAGATATGACACGCTGATAGAATGTAAAGTAGTCAGTGTATAGTTTGAATAAGAATAAATTTGGTGTGCTCTCAAAAGAACTCAACACACAGAGATTTTCTTTTCCAAATAGACATGAGTGCTGCCAGCATTGCTAGGGGTGGGGGTCAGACTGTCAGTGCACAGACCATGCCCACA
>JAODAL010054945.1:0-24297 GCA_025379985.1 Phyllomedusa bahiana | reverse complement strand
CTTATTCCCTTTTTTTGCCTCTCGGTTGGCCCGTGGAACAGGTAATATTTCTGAAAAATTCCCCTGGGGGTCCTTGCCTTGAGTTTTTTGGCCTAAGTCACTGAAATCTTTTTAAAGGACACTCCACTTACCTCTAATTTTGTCATTGGTGCCAATTTGCACCATGACAGGGATTCCCCCCACCCCCACCCACAATTGTCGCCTGATCCCGAATTCGAACCCGGGCCCAGGTAAAAACATACTGTTCGACGATCCCGGTTTTGTGGCGATTGCCCTGTCTGTGCCCTAATAATGGAGTCCCCAATTTTAAAGCACCGTCTAGCCTGACCTCACCCATTCCCCATCTTACTGGAGCAGAAAAATCAAGCATAAATAAAGACGATTTCCGATATCGATAATAATTACCCGATGACCATTAAATCTAGGGGAGAGGAACAACCCCTTCATTTTTCCCCAACAAGGCTGGAAAAGCTCAAATTTTAACACCCACAACAGAAAAAGGGATACAGCTACATCTTAGGCAACCAATTAGGCAAAAAAATTTCACAAAAAAAAAAACTGACGGGCTATCCACATCCCTGCCTGTACCACACATGACCCTTTAAAACCTGCTTTACCCAAAAATTTAAAAAAGTCCAAAAGGGCATATATTTGAACTCATTTACTTGAACGGCATTGTCTATCCGCCCCTGGAACGCACATGAGCCCCAAACCTGCATGCCCCACAGTTTTTAAAAAGTTGGGGAAAAAAGGGGTTTTTCAACCACATTTTAGTTAAAAGGGACATTGACATCCTTCCTGGACCACGCAGACCCCCAAACCTCATGACCCCAAGTTTAAAAAAGTCCCGGGAAAAAAGGAAAGTTTGCCCCACCTTTTTAGTTGAACTACCTTGACTATACTGTCCTGGGTAACCTACATCTATCGGATGCGTTTTGTCTGTATGACCCTCCCGCTATGCTGAAGCTCCGCCAGATAAAAGCTGGCGCTGGGCAGGAAACACCTCTATGGCGGGCAACGAGCTCGGGCCATTCATCCCTTTTTGGGTACCCAAATTTTTTGGTCCCGGGAAAACATCCAAAAAACATTGGGGTTGAACCGAATATGCACCTGATCTTAAGGGGTCTCTTGTGTTGATGTGTCCTGCATTACATGCGTTGGTGAGGTGGTAAATAAAGATTGTGAGTCACCCATTAGGCTTCTCCCACAATGCCTGCTGCTGCGCCGCTAGGGCTATTTGGGCACTCTACCGCTGTCACGCGCGGGTTTTGTTCCCCTGACTTTTGAAAAGTGAAGCAGACCAACAGATTCTCCAGTTGATAATCACAGGGTTCCCCCAATTCCTCATTTTACTCTCTATTGGGGGGGGGAAAAAGTCCCCTATTTTGCTTTGTACCCGGGATCAGGGGGGGCCCCCATAAATTTGTTCTTTTTGTGCCTTAATCAGGATCATTTGGAGGAAAGGACATCCAACACCAGTGAGAGATGGGCCTTGATTTCCCCAACCTCTGGGTCGGGGGGCACTAGAAAACTGATTTCCCTCATCTTCCTCCTCCCCTCAAATCCTGCCAACCTCTTTCCAAGGCAGGGACGTCGGACGTGGGTGTCCAGGAATACCCTCCCCCTCCTCCGCTTCCTCCCACAGCTTAAATCAGTCTACTTGCCTCGGGAAATGCACCCTAAAAGCTGAGGCCCGCCTTGCACTCCCCCGGCCCCCGAAAAAAATTTGGAAAAACTGTCGGGCCTTGGGGATTCGACGGAGAAAGGCTCCGTGTCGGCATCTGTGTCCGTCCCTCCTCCGCCTGGTGGACCTGCTGTTTCAGAGTGTCCCAACGATCGTTCCAGAACTAAATCACCACAATGTATTGACAAGGCATTGTCCGCACTGCCCTTTTGGGGGCTTTTTAAAAATGGCAAGGATGGTGCAGACTTTTTCACCTGCCTCCACTCTGGGTGGTCACCCCCCGAGGTCCGCAGCTGCTTGTCTGGCATGTTCACTTGTACTGCGAAAAGGGCATTGCGCTGCTGCCAAACGCTGGAGCAGTGGGGGGTGGAATTCCAGCGTGTTGCCAGTAAACAATGAAGGTTGACGCGGGGGCCCGAGCTGACGCTGCAACGCAGCCAGGCGGGACGAAGCAGGGGGGAAGGGCAAATTGCGAACTCAGACCTGGGAGCTTTCCCCTCAGCGGGCACCCCCGGGTAGCGCTTTAGAAATTTCTGGACGAAAAGGTTCATGACAATGTGCCAGGAAAGGGATTGCCCAGCCTACCGATCTTAAGTGCGGCCAGCAATTTAAAAACCGTTATCGCACACCACCTTTGCCGGCACAAGGTTCTTGTCCCCCACCACGCTCGCTCTGTTGCGGAGAGTCCCCCACAGCTCCTGACCTTTTGTGTGGACGGTCTCCAAACAGTTTTCATTTAAACATGGCCTGGTTTCTATGGGCACGGATCCCACCAGAGGACCTTTGGGGGGAAAAAACCCTGCCCACCCCTGCGTTTTGAAGAGTGTGCACCGACCCGGAGCCCCCGCCACCACCAAGACATCCACCCAGCTCCCCATGAGTTGTCACAGAGATATAGGGGGCCTTTGTCCGTCTTACAGTCATTGCGGTAGTCAAATGAACTTTGGGGAACAGATGCAGACAATGCGCTTAAATTTTAGATGACACTGGCGGCCCAGGGAGGAGGCTTTTCGGGAAAAGAAATCCCTGCCGGCATCGGGTTTTTGGGGGCAGGAAAGGGCCATGAGGGGCGGAACCCATCTTGCCCACCAATGAAAGGCACTTTTTAAAGCCAAAAGCCGGGAATGCCATATTCAGGGTTTTGGTTTGGATGGTTTTTGGGTTGAAGTTTTCTTTGCTCCCCTCCTTAGAAAGAAGGCTGGGTGCTAGACTGGCCCCTGTAGGGTTGCAGGTCGCAAAATGGGGGAAGGGGAATAGGGAGGAAGGGGGCTCTGGGGGTGCTTGGGTACTCGGGCGAGGGGGAGGCTGAAGCGGGGGGGGGATCCCCGATCATGACCGAGAGACATGGGCAGCTGAGAAACGCTTGATGGTGCGGAGGGGGAGGGGGCAAGACAGAGGGGGTTTACAGTGGTTGGAAGCCCGGCATCGGTTTTGGCCTTTTTTGCCAAAAGTTCCCCCCCATTGCAACTCATGCATTTTTCTGCATGTGACTGACATGTTTGGGGGTGGTTAAAAAACCCAAATTCTTGCCCCTACTGTGCTTTTCGGCAAAGTGGCATATGACATGCTGGGTGAATCAGGGCTTGCCGAAAAAGGCCCAGGCTTTAGAGGGCCCCGGACCTTTTTGACAGCGATAAGGGGGACAGTGTTTACGCTGACGTGGGGTTTGGGGGAATCATCTCAAAGGACTTGTCTGACCGCCCCTTTTCCTTTTGAGGCGGGCCTATGTAAACCCCTCGTCTTTTCCTGTCCGTGAAGAAACGCTCGCAATCAAATTCTTCTGAAAAGCCAATTGGGTCCGTATGTCATCATCATCTCTCACACAGGGGACTTCCCGTCCCACTTCTGCATCCCGGGGCTGCCTACAAGCAACAGGGACTGAAGGGGTTTTCCACCCCCCGGATTTTTGCCCATTGCCGGCTTCCTTTTTCCTCCTCTGATGGCATCAGTAACTGGGGTCAAACAACAAAATCAACCTCTTGGGGCCCCTTGTATTTTAAAAAATGCCTTCTGAACCCCCAACCGCATTTTGTCATCAAAGGGTCTTCAGAAAATGGGTTATCCACATGGGGGTACACAGTTGACTTTTGGGGCTGCCCTTTGCTTCAGTTGGACGGAGTTGACGATCCCGATGACATTTCCCGGCCATGACTGGGGACGAGGAGAAAAGCGTGGATCAGGTTGATTTAAACCCCTGAAGAACAATGGGTCGCTGTTCGTTACTGAATTACAGGGCCCCGACCCCCGATAAAAAGGCCCTACGGTCCGCAAAAACCCACGATCGCTGGCTTGCGTGTTTTCGACACTGGAAGGAGACCTTCTCCTACCCCTTCCTCCAGTCTTACCCCCCTTTGCTCGCTTACCCCCCTCATTTCGCTCCCGTTCAGAAAAAAAAAAATTTTAAGAAGGGATGGAAGAGTTTTTTTTACAGTCCTTTTTAAAAACGCAAATCACAGCATTCTTTTTTTTTTGTAAACATAATTTTTAATAAATTTTACAATAACAAAAAATTAAAACGTCCATTAGATGAGATCTACTCGACACACAATAAGAAAAAATTTAAAAGGCACATTAAAAACAAAATTAAAACATCACCAATTCCCATGGGCTATAAATATAAAATTTTTATTAAACTAAACAATTCAAAATTTAACACCTAAAACCCAAAGGAAATTTTCAAAAACTCCCATTTAATTTTAAAAAAATTCATATACTTTTTTTAGAACTTTAATAATATATTAAAAATATTAAAAAATTACAATAAAAACTACAAAAAGCAGGTATACAAAGTCCTAAAAATCAGATCTCAAAAAATCAATCAAAGGAAAGATATCCCCCATATACTTTTGCCCTAAATAATACAGTTAGTAAAAAGAAAAAATTAAAATTTAAAAATACCCCCTTGATAAATAATCATAATTGCAGTGCAAATCCCTTTTAAAGGGGTTTTGATGGGAGAGCAGTTTACCACGCGCCCCAACGCGCTTTTTTCGCAGTGCGCTTGCCCCGGGGGAAAACACGAACTAGAAAACCTGGTTTTTTTAAGATCAAACCCAAACCCTACGTTTTTTGAAGTACCCCAATCAAATCATTATATAAAACGAACCTCCCCCCAAAAAGGGAAAAATTTAACCCTGGCCCCCATGGGGTTGTAAAAAAACCCTACTACGTGTATCCGGACACAGGAAGTTAACCACCCGGAAAAGCGTCACCGCTGCGCACAAACCCACGAAATGCATAAACAAACAAACATCCCCTCAACAAAACATGGGCCGTTGAACCCGGGGCCCCCAAAACCGGAGCGCGGGGGAAAAATAAAGGAAATGCGCAGCAGCCCACAACGGCAAAAAAACTTCCCGATCATAAAAAAACACTTAAAGCCTATCCTATAACGCAAAAAAAAAAACAAAATAAAATAAAGCATTATATATTATAAAAAAGGGTCCCGAAAAAATTTAAAAATTTGGTCTCGTGATAAACGTGAGTGAAAGTGAAAAATTTGCGGGGTGAAAAAAGGGGCCCAAAGCAAGTGAAAAAATTGGGAAGTAAAATAAATACCTATTTTAAAAAATATATTATATTTTAATATGGTGTAAACATAGTAAAATTATACTTTGCTTTTTTAAAGTTACTCTGCGGTGAGTGCATTTCTATACATGTCAGACCTGGATAAGGATCTTTGTGATTTTATTATTGCTCTGCTTGGATTTGTTCTTACACACTATTTTTTCATTTTTTCGGGAAACCCCTTTTTTTTTTCACCCACAAGGGGAACTATGGGGGTGGCCTGTGCGCCCCCATAGCCAATTTTCTTTTGGGGTAATGGGGAACGTCTAAACTTTTTTTACCGAGCCCGTCCCCTTTATTTAAAAGTTCAAATTTGGGGGAAGGGATATAGATGAATACTGTTTATCTGGCAAGGATCCCCGTCTGATTTAAAAATCTTTATGGGTACATTGGGAAACGGGAAATTTGTTCAATTTTTAAAACTCACTAAAAAAAAGCGGGGGAGGGGGAAATGGATTTTTTTTGGGCAAAAATTTTGAAAGTAGATAATGAAGGATTTGTATGTTCGGACCTTTACAAAAGGGAAAACCCAAAGTCAACTAAAAACTCTTGCATGGGGTTCCTCGGGTCAATTTCCCAGACATCTTTTTAAATTTTTCCTGTTGGGGCAATTTCCCAAGGAATTTGAAAAATCTGGGTTCCCCGGAGGGAAATTTTTTTTAAGAAAAGGGCAGCTGATTTAAAAGGGTAGGGTTTGTGGAAAGGGTTTTCCCATGGGAAAACAAAACAATGGGTTTCCCCACACCAGGGGCAAAAAATACGAAACGTGAAAGATTTTTTTAAAGGTATCAAAAGGTTTTGGGGATTTCCCTTGACAAAGTGAGATTCCAAATTTCCCATTTTAAACAAAAAAATGGACGATGATAATAATTTTGCAAGTTTTTTTGGGATTTTAATTAAAAAATTTGATGATACATTATCTCAGTACATACCGGGTACCCATCCCAAAAACATATAAAAGATCTTTGCAATTTGAGGGAAAATGCTGGTGAAAAAGGGTTTCCATCAAGGAATTTTTTTTTTCCAAGGGGCAGTTTTTTGGGTCCCAAAAAAAACGAAAGGGGCAGCCAAAAAATGTTTGGGGGATGGAAAGCATTAGTAAAATGGAAAACGTTGGGTTTTTTTTGGAAACTCATCTAAAGAAAAAAAGTTTTAAGATTACCATACTATTAAAAAGGCAATGTCGGAGGTTTTTCTATGGGCCCCTTGCCCCCTTTTGGCTTAATTTTTGTTGCAAGACCTCCCGACAATTACGTAGAACCCAAAACGAGAACATGTACTTGGAATTGTTGCAGCAAAAGGGAAAAGACCGATCTAATTTTTGGTACATCCAAAACCCCCGTTTATTTCGAAGAAAAACATAATTGTGGGTGCAAACTTGTTTATGGGTTTCCCCGGGGGGATCCGGATTCTTTTTTTAAAACCCCCAGGAGGGGGTTGGAAAATCGAAATTTTGGCCCCCAAAAAGAGGTTTTAGGTGGATTTTCTTGTTGGACACCGTCCCTCCTAAAAGGGTTGAACCCAACAAATTAGTTTTGCTTTCCCTTTTTGTAGACAAAAAGATAAAATCTGTGGGGTTTTTTTGTGTTTTCTTTATTTTTATTTTTTCTCTTTTCTGTTTTACCTGGTTTTTTTTTTGTTTTATTGTTTTTTTTTTTATGTATTTTTTTTATGGTTTTTTTTTTTAAAATGACATTGCGATTTAAAACCCCACAGGATTTACACCTTTTTCAAACTTCTTTTATCTTCATTGGGGCATTTCAGCTACACTTTTTTGGATACACTTCTATATGAAACATTTTATTATATTATTGTTGCTGATTGGAATTTGCTCTATATTATGATAATTTCCCTTTTTTCCCAGGACAAAATTTGCCCAAAAGTTTAAACATTGGTTTTGGATGTTTTTTATTAACATTATAAAAAAACCCCTTTTTTTTTTTTTTTTTTTTATTATATTTTTTTTTTTGTTTTGTTTAATCCTGGGTTTGGGACATTTTCCGTAATTATGTGAGTAAAATGGGTATTTTTTGGTTTTGGTTATTATATATGGGAAAACAAATATTTTTTTCAATGATGACTGTATGTAAAAATTTTAATTTTGTTTACACCAATTTAAATATTAAAATTTTTTATAAAAAGGGAATTTTTTTTATTCACAATTTTTTCACTTGCATTTGGGACTTATTCACCCGCACTTTATCACTTTCCTCACGTTTTTTCCCCGAGACCTTAAATTTTTATAAAATTCCGCACTTTCTTATAATATATAAGTTTTAAATTTTTTTTTTGTTTTCATTTTTTTGCGTTATAGAGAAGGTTTTAAAGTGTTTATTATGATCGGGGATTTTGTTTGCCTTTTGTGTCTGCTGCGCATGCGAGATTTTCTCACGCATGCGCGGTGTGGTGCCCGGCTTCAACGGCGCCCATGTTTGTTGAGGGCAATGTGTGTTTGTTCCATGCATGCGTGGCTTTGTGCGCATGCGTGTGACGCTATTTCCGGGCTGGTGTACTTCCTGTAGTAGTAGTGTTTTATACAACACATGGGACCAGGATTATATTCTCCTTATTGGCGGGGGGTAGTTTTTTATAAATAATGATTTGTTTGGGTTTGTACTTCAAAATCGGAGGTGTGGTTAGATGCTTAAATACCAGGTTACTACGTTCTGTGTTTAACCCCGGACGAAGCGCACTGCGAAACGCGCGTTGGGGCGCGTGGTATCTGCTCTCCCATCAACCCTATAATAGGCATTTGCACTGCAATTACGATTATCTATCAAGGTCGGGTATTTATTATCATTTATTTCTTTTTTATAACTTTTGTATTTATGACTAGATGTTTTATTGGGATATCTTTCCTTTGATTGATTTTCTGAGATCTGATGGTTAGGAGCTTTGTATACCATGCTTTTTGTGTTCTATCGTCATTTTTTTATATTTTAATATATTATGTATGTTCTAAATAAAGTATATGAATTTTTTAAATTACTGTAGTTTTTGAGATTTCCTTTATCATTACTACAGATAAGAAAAGTACTAAGCAATGAAAGTACAAAATGGCACTAATGACATACTTTGGTATCATAATAATAAGAATGAAGCAAAAGAAGTCTCCATCTTCACTAAAGAAAGAAAAAAAAATAAAAAATAAAAAAGTAACCCCCCCAAAAAAAAACAAAAAAAAAACAAACCCCCCCCCCAAAACAACACAAAAACAGTGGTACCCATACGCAGTATGTATAAGAGACATAATCACATACACCTATGTAATCAAGTAAGGTCTGGGATTTAAAAAATGAAAAACAATTCCTGTGTGATACAATGCGCGAGATCGCCCCATGGCCTGTCCCCTAAAGCCGAGGGGGAGAATAGATAAAGGACAAATTCACCCCCAACTCTGATGCACAGTTACCTAGGGAGTAAACAGGGCACGGTGTCAGGATATGGTTGAGGTAAAGCTCCCATGTTATGGGGTACGGACATCCAAAGCCCCAAGAGAACCTGCTAGTCGAGAGGAGAGATACCAGGAGGTGTACACAAAAGGCTGCATGATCTCCTTGATCTCCTGAGGGGTGTAAAAGTTACCTATGAACTCCTGACATTTTTTTGAAAAATTTAGAGCATTGGGTTTCCTTAGTCTGATAATGTCGATTCTGTCCATTTCGGAGATGATGTTTTACCACCTGGATCACTTCCCGCAATGTAGGGACAGTTGGTTCCAACCATTTTGGGCCAGGAGGCTTCTTTTAGCCGTAATAAAAATATGTGCAGAATTGGGGGGTTTCCCAAAAATGTTGTGGTAAATTATGGAACAGGAGCGGGTTTGGCTCTAAAGTTAAATAACCGAAATTTAAAGTTCAGGTTTGTATGATGTCTCCCAAAACTTCATGGTTTCCACACAGGTCCTATACTAGGGACAAATCGTGCGGGGGTCCCACACTTGGGACAGGACGTCAAACTCTGGACAAGTGGATGGGGGGGGGGACTTTTAAAAGTGTAAATTGGGGAAAAGGGGAAATTTCTAAAAAATGTGTCCCCCCACTTCTCATTAACTTTATTTATGGATTTTCAGCCCCCCCTGGGGGATTGGTAGATATCTCCTGGTTAGGGTGGGGACCTTCTCCCATTAGCAAAAATCGCAAGGCCCTGTTTTGAACCCCTACGAAGCCAGCATATAGCGTGATAGAGAGGGGGCCTTTTGGAAGAGGGGGCCCAAATGACATTATCAAAACTTCAATTAAAAAAGGAGGGGCCTCATATCCTTACTTTAAAAAAAATCACTTTTTGGGGAGTAGGCCACAGCTATTCTTAAAACCTTAATTTTCCACAAAACTAGGATTAGAAAACTGAAAATTTTCTACGAATACCTGTGAAATGCGTTTGGTGGAAAAAAACCCTAAGACAAAATCAAAAAGTTTTTCCTTCAGTCCCCAGAGGGTAGAATTGATAGTTTTCAACAAACTATCTTCAAGTGCGCTATCTGCGCCCAAACTGAGATTCAACGAGCGCAAAAAAAACTATTCAGAAGTTACACGGATGAGAAATTGCGTTTTTTTTTTTGCAGCAATGACAAACGAGAACAGTTGTTAGAAAATGTTTCTATCAGATTTGTCGTACAACGTGGCTATTTGAAAAAAACTAGGGCCGCACCACGTGCAATACAGCTATTTAAAATTTTAAAAGGATAGAAAAGGTGGTTTTAGCACCAATGAAATACACCAACAGTAACTACAAAACTTCTGTATTCAAATTTAAGTACAAGGTGGCTCTTTGAACATAACTGGGCTGTACCAAAGTAAAAAAAAAAACACCTATTTGAAATGTATACGGATAATAAAAGGTGGGTTTTGCACCTATGAAATACACCTGCAATAACTAGCAAATTTCTGAAACCTAATGTAAGTACAAGGTGGGTCTTTGAACACAAAATGGCCTGCGCCAAAGTGAAAAAAACCTAATTAAATTGTGTACAGATAATAAAAGGTGGTTTTTGCACCTATGAAATACACCTGTGGTGACTAGAAAAGTTCTGTATCCTATTGTAAGTACAAAGTGGGTCTTTGAACAAAAATGGGCTGCGCCAAAGTGAAAAACACGTAATTAAATTGTGTAGTGATAATAATAGGTGGTTTTTGCACCTATGAATTACAACAGCAATTACTAGGACATTTCTGTATGGTAATATAAGTACAAGATGGGTCTTTCAACCAAAATGGCCTGCGCCAAAATGAAAAAAAAACTAATTAAATTGTGTACGGATAATAAAAGGTGGTTTTTGCACCTATGAAATACACCTGCGGGGACTATAAAAATTATGTATCCTATTGTAAGTACAAAGTGGGTCTTTGAACAAAACTGGGCTGCACAAAAGTGAAAAAAAAATATTTAAATCATGTATGGAAAAAAAAGGGTGGGTTTTGCACCATCAAATACACGCTTTTACTAGAAAAGTTCTGTACCCTAATATAAGAAACAGGCTGCAAAAAATACAAGGTACTATTTCACCAAAAAACGGGCCAAAAACTGGTAAAAAAAAAGCCATTCAATGCAGGTTCAAAGCAGTCTGGATGCCAATAAAAACTCTCCTTTCAAAAGCCTCCCCTCCTCCCAGCCTGCCCCCCGCGGTGTAAGCGCTAGATGCTTCTTTCAAAGTCTCAGCCAACTAACTAAAAAACTGAAATTCTCTAATTACCATGTTCAAATGTTACAGCTAAAAGCATGTTGTTGGTAAACAAAGGAACTGTTCGCTGGCTGTTTTGGGGAGAAAGTAACAAGTCCTGCTCTTAAGAGCACACTAAACATGATGTGGAAGGAAGGGCTTTTCTATGAAAAACGGGGTTATGTGTTTTTTTCCAGCCAATCACAACCATATACATCACAGTATGACTCCCACCCATCACCCCGCTCTATTCTCTAAGTGATTTGTGGTCGCCAAAAAGCAGAAGCGCCGAAAATGGCGCGATATAAAAGTTAAAATTTCAATTCCACCTAAATTATCGCGTGTCGGACATTCGATCAAACCAAAAAAAACCCTGCCGAATTCAACTTGTCGATTAAAATCGCTCAACACTAGTAAAATGCAGAAATTTTAAGTACTTCCAAAAAAAACATTACCTTTTTTTTCCCGCACTTTGATTGTTCAATGAAAGACTGAACAATAGAAATTTTTTGTCTATTAGTTTAGCTTTTTATTGTTATAAAGTTTTTGCTTGTGTATTCTATAATTGGTATTCAATGCAGAAATCTAGGTAACTGTGGAGGGTTCACTTACTTTTTCTCCCTGCATAGTGGATGTGCTTAATGGAACATATGAGCAGTACAACTGCTTGTTTGTTATTAGTATTACCTATAATTGTGGCTTAGATATCAACCAGACCACATATTACTAGTAATCAATGCAAAAATGTAGATTACTGTAAAGGGTTCACTTACTTTTTCTCCCTGTACAGTGGTTGTGCTCAATAGAACACATGAACAATACAACTACTTGTTTGTTATTACTTTTTTTTAGGTTGTTTTCCTTTAATTGGGATTATACATAACAAACCAGTTTACTAGTAATTAATGCAGAAATGTAGATTATTGCAAAGGGTTCACTTACTTTTTCTTATTATTATTTTATTGATGTGCTTAATAAAATACATAAACAGTTGTACTATTTATGTGCTATCAGTTTAGGTTGCATTTGTCTGTAATTGTGACTAACATGTCAATTACACCACAGTTTAAAATAAACCAATGCAGAAATCCAGATAGTTCCAAAGGGTTCACTTATTTTTTCTCCCTGCACAGTGGATGTGCTCAATAAAAGACCTGAATAGTAGAACTATTTGTGTGTTATCAGTTTAGGTTGCCTTTGTACAATTGTACAATTAGAGATCAATCAGATCACAGCTTATTAGTAATCAGTGTTGAAATTTAAGTAATTCCAAAGGGTTCACTTACTTTTTCTTCCAGCACTATTGATGCACAGTAGAACTATTTAGGTGTTATGAGCTTAGTTGGTGTTTGTCTCTAATTCTGACCAACATATCAATTGCACCACAGTTTAATATATAAACTGTATATACATATACAATATCTAGGTAATTCCAAAGGGTTCATTTACTTTTTTTTCTTCCAGCACTATTGATGTGCTCAATCAGAGACATGAACAGTACAATTATATATGTGTAATTTGTTTAGATTGTATTTGTC
Organism: Phyllomedusa bahiana; assembly: GCA_025379985.1. Lineage (NCBI taxonomy): Eukaryota > Metazoa > Chordata > Amphibia > Anura > Hylidae > Phyllomedusa > Phyllomedusa bahiana. The sequence continues at coordinate 11,849 of JAODAL010054945.1, read as the reverse complement.
TATAATTGTGACTTGGATATCAATTAGACCACGGTTTATAAGTAACCAATACAGTAATCTGGGCAATAGCTAAGGGTTCACTTACTTTTTCTCTCTGCATAGTGGATGTGTTCAATAAAAGACATGAACAGTAGAACTATTTGTGTATCAGTTTACGTTGTCTTTGTCTATAACAATTGGGACTTAGATATCAATCAGATCACAGTTTATTAGTAATTAGTATAGAAATTCCAAAGGGTTCACTTACTTTTTCTTCCTGCACTATTGATGAGCTCAATAAAAGACATGAGCAGTAGAACTATGTATGTGTTATCAGGTTAGGTTGTATTTGTCTATAATTGTATCAATTACACCACAGTTTATTTGTAACCAATACAGAAATCTAGGTAATTGCTGAGGGTTCACTTACTTTTTCTCTCTGCACAATAGATGTTCTCAATAGAGCACAGGAACAGAACAACTGCTTATTTTTCATTAGTTTTGTTAGATTGTGTGTACTGTTGTGTCTTGGTAAGGGTATGTTCACAAGGCGTACTTGTGGCACATACTTGGTACGTAATTGGGCTGCACTGTGCCTGAAGCACACCCCACAAATACGGTAAAATCGTAGCACTCATTGAGAGCTATGATAACCCGGCGTATTCCCCGGCCCGGTCTCATAAAGTGATAGGAGGTCAGGCGATAGTGCTGTTGAAAGTACACATTGGCTAGTGCGTACTTTCAACAGCATAGGTAAGACTATGTCTACACAGCGCGGGATTTTCACCAGATTTATGATGGGTTCAGTGTTTAGAATCCGCCGAAAATCCGACTGTAGCCAGTGAAATATAGACCACAATAGAAAATCCGTGCTGTAGTCCACAGAGCACAGATTTTTTTTTTCCATATTCCGGTGAATTTTGAGACCTGCTGGATCATACACAGGACTGCCGTCAGATTCCAATAAATTCAATGTATGGGTTCGATGGCAAATCCGCAAACCATCCGTGGCTTTAAGTGCAAACCCGCACCAAAAACCATGGTCCGGCGATGTTAATATGCATTTGGATTTTGGACGGCATTTTAACCCCTTACTGACATTGGACGTACAGTGAAGGAAATAATTATTTGATCCCTTGCTGATTGTGTAAGTTTGCACTGACAAAGACATGAACAGTTTATAATTTTAAGGGTAGGTTAATTTTAACATTGAGAGATAGAATATCCAAAATAAAATCCAGAAAATCGCATTGTATAAATTATATAAATGTATCTGCATTTTGCTGAGAGAAATAAGTATTTGATCCCCTACCAACCATTAAAGGGGTTTTGCCACAATCTAATGTTGATGTGGGATCCTCCAAAATGGGTATTTAATCACTTCTCTAAATAAAAGAAAACTAAAAAAGTGAAGCCTGTGAGATCTACAGCCTGACTAAGATGGCCTTAGTTTCCTGACAGTTTAAAATAGACACGACCAGGAGCTGACAGGAGCTGATCTGACCATGCTTGCATTGTTTGCACTTCTTATCTGATGGCAGGGAACATGAACGAGCTTTGAAGGGACTGGGGAGAAAAGATCCTGTGTCTTTTGTATAGAGAATCCACTGATTATAATGTAATTATCTGAGTAAACATGCAGACAGTACCTGCTCCCTTCTCAGCCCCCCTCCCTCTCTCTTTGCATCAGTTTGTGAACAAATGAAAGAACACTGCTTGCTAGGAGCTTATCTTCTCTCCTGAGCAGATAAGAGGGAGAAACAAAAGGCATATAGCTTCTGCACAATACAGTTATCCCTGTGGATTAGCCAAACAATGTTTACTTAAGTAAGGAGACTGAATATCAGGAGCATGCATGGGAGGGGGAGCGATGATATCACAGAGGAGGTACTTGTTTTTTTAAACATAGAAACACAACGCCCCTTTTTTCAAGCCTCAAGAAGGGAGTATCAGCCTGTTAGGTGAGGAACTTACTTCTTGGCAAAACCCTTTTAAGAGTTCTGGCTCCTACAGACCAGTTAGAGGCTCCTAATAAACTCATTACCTGCATTAAAGACAGCTGTCTTAAATATTCACCTTTATAAAAGACTCCCGTCCACAGTCTCAATCAGTCAGACTGTAACCTCTACAACATGGGCAAGACCAAAGAGCTTTCTAAGGATGTCAGGGACAAGATCATAGACCTGCACAAAGCTGGAATGGGCTACAAAACCATAAGTAAGACACTCAGTGAAAAGGAGACAACTGTTGGTGCAATAGTAAGAAAATGGAAGAAATACAAAATGACTGTCAATCGACATCGATCTGGGGCACCATGCAAAATCTCACCTTGTGGGGTATCCTTGATCATGAGGAAAGTGAGGGGGAGGATGAGCGGAGAAGAGCCCTCCCCCCTCCCAGTGCAGTGGGGACTGCTGCACGGGTTTTCCATAGAGCACAATGGTGCTCATTTTCGGCCGGTTTTTCAGGCGGTCTGAAAAACCGCAAACCGGCTGAAAAACCGGCCGAAAACCTATGCCGTGGGGACATGCCCGAAAACTACACGGGGGGAACTTGGTAATGATCTCAAGGCAGCTGGGACCACAGTCACCAAGAGAACCATTGCTGACACATTATGCCGTAATGGTTTAAAATCCTGCAGTGCCCGCAAGGTCCCCCTGCTCAAGAAGGCAAAAGGCATTCTATTACAATGCATTAGGCTGTATAAATGAACACACCCCCTAGTGGTGAAGCGCCCTAGAGGGACTCAAGTCAAAGTAAAAAAAATTAATAGATAATGATTTAAACTGTAAAATAAATAAAAAAAAATACTGAAGCTGAAATCACCCCCCTTTCGCCATTTTACAAATAAAAAAGAAAATAATAAAAAAGTTACACATATTTGGTATCGCCGCGTCCGAAAAAGTCCAGTCTATTAAAAAATAAGATCATTTATCCCATGCACTAAACACCGTAGAAGAAAAATATTCCAAACGCCAAGATTTTGGTTTTTTTGGTCATTCCACGTTTTCTAAAAATTGAAATTAATTTAATCCCAAAAGTTGCATGTTTTCCAAACTGGTAGCAATAAAAAGTGCACATCAGCCGACAAAAAATTCAGCCTTACTCAAGTCCATAGGTGTTGGTACAAAAAGTTATTGTTCGCAGAAAATGGCGCCGCGGCACAAATTTCAAAAATGAAATTTTTTTACGATACCAAAACATAACGGAAACTTTATGTGTTTGGTATTGGTAGATGCGTATTAACCTGCAGAATACAGAGAACACATCATTTTTACTGAAGACTGAACGCCATAAAAGCAAAACTCCTTCAAACATTTTTTTTCACGTTTTCTCCCACTTAGAATATTTTGTGCGGTTTCCCAGTATATACTGTCGTAATATGAATAACACCATTAGAAATTACATCTTGTCCCACAAAATAAAAGGCCCGTATGTATATGTAGGTGAAAAAATAAAAAAGTTAGGAAGTTTGGAAGGTGAGGAGGGAAAAACAGCGTTAAGAGGTTAGAGGGGTATTCTCGTTTCATCATTAGGCAGTCGTTTATACTGGTTGCTAAGCAGAGCTTATGAAATGGAGGGGCGTGTTTCTCCTCCCAGCAGGGTGTATCTTCTTTCTCTGCAGACACGCCCCAAAGTGTGCACGTGATAACTCATTCTGTGTGAGCCGGGGGAAGGGAGAGGTTCTCAGCTGTCATTGGAAGTGAAATGCTAAGTGTAACTCCATTGTGTATATCTACATTTCTCGCTCTCTCTACATACTTTGTAATCAGAATGGGCATGTGACATTCAGGACTCTGGGAAAGATGGGTGATTTTTTTTTCCTCTCTCTCTCTCTCTCTCTCTCTCTCTCTCTCTCTATCTCTCTCTCACACATGGTGATATATCCTGCAGATAATTACACCTCTGACCGCTACAGATCTGCAGAACAAAACTACACGCTTTATCTGTTTTTGTTTACATGGGACTGTGATGTAGAATTCACTTCACTTCATTCCCCAACGAAATTCTCTCCCCCAACCTTATCTAATCAGTCAGAACACAGCTTCCCCCACCACAGGACAAGCTCAATTTACATGTTAATCAGCACAGCTCTCTTCCCCAATGCCTCTGTAGGAAGTCGCCACAGCATGGGGTCAACCCATGAAAGGATCCTCATGTAACCTAATTAGCACTGAACAAATGCTGGTCCAAGCTCGCAAGCTTCAAAGACTTTGCTCAATTCAGCCCAGTCGGGTCGTCTCCGATATTTCATATCGATTTATAGGCGACCAGCTCATAACTGGTCCATGGCGAGTTCATATCTCAAAATATGGAACTCTCCCGCACGCACATTCCCATTTCCAGGTTCCCAGGACGCATGGGGACTGAGATATCCAGAACCGGGCCTACAGGGTCCATAAGATAGGCGTGTCTCATATCCAGGCGTCAGGAAAGTCCAGCTGGTTCTGATGGTACCACCGGCTCGGTTCTGTGCCAATGCCCTGCCGAGTTATAGTCCATTTTTGGGTTTGTATCAGAAACTGCCTGACCTGAGTGGGAGGAGTTCATAGACCGTCCCAGGGGTGTGTAGGGGGCTGTCACGTGGGCTATCCCCTCACAGATATAAGCCGGAGCCAGGGGTGGCTCTTCCTGTTGATCCAGGAGGGGGGCCACCTAAGAACAGTTCCAGGACATCCGCACGCAGCAGCCAGGCCACATATGCCCCCCATGCGGCCGGGCCCCAAGCAACAAGGTAACTTGACTTATTTTAACTGCCTTTTGTCTGTAATCCATAATTGTATTTGCACCTCTCTCTGACCTGTATATTATTATCCATCTTGTACATATTACCTGTCTAGTGTGCCCTTCAAGGCTAATTAAATCTATAAACTTTAATCTGAGTTAGTCTGTCTTGATCAACGGCCTCACACGCCTAATTCTCGGTCTATAGTATATAGCTACCCAAGGGTTGGTTCCTGACCCTGCTATAAGTCGGTAACAGACCGGTCTTATAACTAAACGAGCGAACTGGTGGCAGCATTGTTGTTTCCATGTGCCAGTGTGGGCAAGGGTTAACAGTGGAACAGTATCTGGCTGACCTTGAGCTCCCCTAGTGGGCAGCGCAACGTCGAGATACACCCCAAGTTAGGCCGTCGTCCCTCAAGTGGGCCGGCGGACTAGGCTGTTTTCGTCACAGGGACTGCACATGATCTCTCTCTGCTGCAGGACCTCTGATTGCTGTCAGTTACAATCCCCGCAGCGCATACATCTCACCTCTACCACTGATTGCTATCAGTGACAAGCCCAGCAGCGCATATTTTGCATCTCTACCACTGATTGCTGTCAGTGACAAGCCCCGCAGCGCATACGTCGCACCTCTACCACTGATTGCTGTCAGTGACAAGCCCCGCAGCGCATACGTCGCACCTCTACCACTGATTGCTGTCAGTGACAAGCCCCGCAGCGCATACGTCGCACCTCTACCACTGATTGCTATCAGTGACAAGCCCCGCAGCGCATATGTTGCACCTCTACCACTGATAGCTGTCTGTGACAAGCCCCGCAGCGCATATGTTGCACCTCTACCACTGATTCCGGTCAGTGACAAGCCCCGCAGCGCACACGTCGCACCTCTACCACTGATTGCTGTCAGTGACAAGCCCCGCAGCGCACACGTCGCACCTCTACCAGTGATTGCCGTCAGTGACAAGCCCGCAGCGCATACGTCGCATCTCTACCACTGATTGCCGTCAGTGACAAGCCCCGCAGCGCATACGTCGCACCTCTACCACTGATTGCCGTCAGTGACAAGCCCCGCAGCGCATACCTCGCACATCTACCACTGATTGCTGTCAGTTACAAACCCCTCATCGCATACGTCGCATCTCTACCACTGATTGCTGTCAGTTACAAGCCCCGCAGCGCATACATCTCACCTCTACCACTGATTGCTGTTAGTGACAAGCCCCACAGCGCACACGTCGCACCTCTACCAATGATGGCTGTCAGTGACAAGCCCCGCAGCGCACACGTCGCATCTCTACCACTGATTGCTGTGAGCCCCGCAGCGCATATGTCACGCCTCTACCACGGATTGCTGTCAATGACAAGCCCCGCAGCGCATACGTCGCATCTCTACCACTGATTGCTGTCAGTGACACCCCCCGCAGCGCATACGTCGCACCTCTACCACTGATGGCCTTCAGTGACAAGCCCCGCAGCGCACACTTCGCACCTCTACCAGTGATTACTGTCAGTGACAAGCCCCGCAGCGCATACGTCGCACCTCTACCACTGATTGCTGTCAGTGACAAGCCCCGCAGCGCATACGTCGCAACTCTACCACTGATTGCTGTCAGTGACAAGCCCCAAAGCGCATACGTCGCACCTCTACCACTGATTGCTGTCAGTGACTAACACCGCACGCATACGTCGCATCTCTACCACTGATTGCTGTCAGTGACAAGCCCCGCAGCGCATACGTCGCACCTCTACCACTGATTGCTGTCAGTGACTAACACCGCACGCATACGACACCTCTACCACTGATTGTTGTCAGTGACAAGCCCCGCATTGCATACGTCGCGCCTCTAGCATTGATCTCTCTCTCCTTTTCCTCCTGCGCTCCCCCTGTGCTTCCATCCGCGACCTGTTTCTTAAATCTCCCTCACAAGCGTGTTGACTATTACAACGGGGGGGGGGCGGTGGGACCTGGGCGTAACCCGACCTTGGCTCTCACTTCATTTCCATGCACTAAACAAAAAGCCCGTTCTCCTAAAACATAGCACTTTGCTTATGGTAACCAGGGACGGACATGCTTAGATTTTTGGTCCTCTCCTTTTCAACTATGATCTTCGTAGCGAGAAAACCCCTTTAGCATTGCTGTGTGGACATAGCCTAACACATTTTATTAGCAACAGTGCAGAGATCCAGATTATTCCAAAGGGTTCACATACTTTTCTTACAACTGTAACATCCTAGGCCGAGTAGAAGATGAAATATGTAGAAACATTTTAAAAGAAGGAATTTCTGTGCATTTTAATCTCAGATCACAGAAAATAAACCGTAAGAACGCTCAGTCTGCACCAAAGTCTTTTCCTGTGTTGGTTTTGAGCGATATTGCGCAGGATTTAATTACACTTATGTGACGGCTCCACTTCATTAGCGAGAAACATTACAGTAAAGTGTTGACAGAGCTGTCGGGATGGCGTCTTTAATTTACCAACATGTAACAACATGGGAAACGCGTTAGTCAACAAGATGAAGATGAATAAGTGGAAGGGTCCGGGGGCACTTCACATTAACACAAGACAAACTGAACATTTCTTTGTCACTTGTCATAGCCCCCGGCGCTCGCGGCAGAAATGGTACCTGTCACGGTGATTGACATACCAAAGAGACAGGAGTGATGCCGCTCAGAATAGCAGGAGGAAACGTATATGTGAAAATGCATACTAAACAGCACTGGGAGCAGCCGCGCCTGATATAACACAAGGCAGGAGCCAGCACTGGGATAGCTAATGCAACCACTATGGCACATGCTGCTCTCCATATCATCTAGCCGTCCCAAAATCTTACTTTTAACCCCTTCCCGAGGAAGCCTTTTTGTTTTGTGTCGTTCGTTTTTTCCTTCCTGTCTTTCAAGAGCCATAACTTTTAGATTTTTCCATCTACATAGTCATATGGGGACTTGTACTTTGTGATGGTGCCATTGACCTTACCCTAAAATGTTCTTGGAGACCCTAAAAAAATTCTAAGTGAGGTGGAATGGGAAAAAAAATTCATATTTGGGCGAAGGCTTATAATTCACTCTAATGATGTTATAAGTATTCTGTACAATTCCAGGGATACCAAATGCCTTGAATTTTCATTACATTTTGTATCGCCTGGAACAGTGGATCCCTTGTACCACTGCAGGCGATGGTGTAAACCGCACCAGGGAGCGGAGTCTAAGGGGCTGCTAGTTTTCACCAGAGCCCGCCGCAAAGCGGGTTGGACTTGCTGCTGCAAGCGAACCCCCGGGTCGCTACCACTGGTGTGACTTGCCTGCAGTGGCAGATGTGGTGAGGGCTGGTACAGAATCGTCAGGCTGGCTCGTAGTCAGGGACAGGCAGGAAGGTCAGGACAGGCGGCAAAGGTTCATGGTCGGGAAAGGGACTGGAACACGGTAGAACAATATCTGGAATAATCTGGAACGCTTTTTCTAAGGCTTAGAGCACTGTAGACACAGCAGGGAAGTGAGAGAGGAGCTCAGAATATATAGGGTCAGCGCCCAGCAATTAAAGGGGTTTTATCGTTACAAAGATTATGTATCAGATTATGGGGACAGTAAAAATAAGCACTTTTGTAATTGGGTTGCATTACCTCAGTCACTTGGTTTAGCAGATATGAGCTTCTCTGTAAATCTGTATTCTGTTTCTGCTGTTGCTCTGTTGCTGGTCAGAACGCCCCCTGGTCGATTCCCTAGACAAGCCCCCTGCACTGTGATTGGCTGGCTGACATTTCATTCAGCCTGTTAGGGTACGCCCCTAGACAGGAACACCCCAGTCACGCCCCCTGTGCTGTGATTGGCTGCTTGCACACTCTGTGTTTACTCCCCTTGAGCTTTTAAAAATCGATAGTGACACCACGGGTCTGCTGGCTCTATACACATCTCCCAGCTCTAGGTGAAGGATCTGGGCAATTACTGCCTGTTTAAAAGGCTTTTGCCTAGGTCCAGTCCTTAAGCTGCTACTTGGAAAAGAGGGCATTCTGTCCCTCAGATCGAATGCAAGCCCCGCCTCCTTATAACGTCATCATCTGTAATGTATAACATAAGGATTCAACACTGTGTCTGTATAAGCTGCTTGTGTGGTGCAGAGCTTAGGTGATCAGCTCTTCAAGACAGAGGTTAGGAGTTCAATTCCCCATCAGTATTTTTTTCTTTTCTTTTTACAAATTGTACACATTTGTAAAGATATGAAATATATGTGTAGACATCTATAATTTTTTTTATATCCCCAAAACAAAGCTCCTATATAGTGTCCCTCCTCGCAGTTTCCACCAAGCACTTTCAACATATGTGATACAATGCATGTATTCTGGGGATGAGACATGATATAGGGGAGTATGTTGTGTATATATATCATTATAGAGATTGACATATATATTTTAGGTCTCTCTACTTATGTGTAGAATTTAGGGGGGGGGGGATTTTCTGTGAGGGACTAGAACTCCACACCCCTTCCTGGTCAAGCCAACACTCTCCCGCTGCACTACCCGGCCAAGTGAGTTACAGGTTGAGCAGATCTTCTTCAAAGCTGAGTGCTCCTCCCCCCATTTTTCACTCACATGTCACTGACAGCAAGCAGAGATCTTTACTTGAAGCTGACATTTGTCCTTGTAGTTGAGTAAAGATCTCTGCCTGTTGTCAGTACAATTTGGGTGAACACCACTAGAAGTGAAAGCTGCTGGCTTTCAGTGCAATTTGTGTGATAAGAGATATAACAGATGCTTGCTGGAGCCTCAAGGCTGCAGACATAAGACATAAGCATGCAGGAGGCTACAGAGCTGTTATATCCAGACAACCTTCTGCATCCCCTGCTTTATAGAAAATGATGATGTCACAGTTCTTCAGTGAGGAGAGACACGCCCCTGGATTTCAAACTCAATCTGAGAAAATTAACTGAACAGCCCAAACAGCTCAAACTATAACACCACTTAAACCAATTACAGGTCCTTTACTGGCCCTTTAAATCCCAGAGAGCCGGTGCATGCACGCCTTAGGGAGTGGGAGCGCGCGCACAGGCTGGCAGAGGAGCGCGGACGAGCAGGAGCATGGCTAGGTGAGTATCTACCGGCAGAAGAAGAGCGCCCACAGCCCGACATGCGGGAGGCCGCACCACCTGTCCCCGGTGGTGTGCAGGGAGAGGTGACTCGGGTATCACATTTTAGTACTTTTACAATTTTCGCCGCAGTGCCATTGTCTGAGACCAAGAACTTTTTTGCATTTCCAACTATGGATCTGACCAAGGGCACATTTTTTGTGGAATGCAGTGCACATTTTATTGATGCCATTTTGGGATATATACAACTTTTTAATCATTTCTTATTACAGTTTTTTGGGGACAGGAAATTACCAAAAAATCCTGCAAGGTTGTTGTTTGTTATTTTTCTTCTATGGTGTTCAGCGTAAGCGATAAATGCAGTTATATTTTAATATATCAGACTTTTACGCACATGACGATACCAGTTATGTATAGCTATTTTATTTTTTTATTTTTTTTTTACTTGTATTTGCAGTCCCTCTATGGTACTTGACCACAAGGGGACGTGATTGCTTGTACACCATTCTGCATAATACAGAAAGGTGTACAAAGATGGCGCTCCTATTACATCCTGTCTAGGAAAGGAAGTAATAGGAGTACTAACATGGCAGCTATAGAAGCAAACTACTATGACTCGGTATACCGCGATCCTGTTGCTGAGGGACAATCAGAGGAAGGAAAGGTGCACAGATCTCTCTTATCCTTGCTGTTAATGGCAGGTGTCAGCTGTAATAAACAGTCGGCACCCACCACGTATGGAGCCCGCTCCATGCTCCCTTACCAACAGTAAGAGTTGATTCTTGGGGCCCACCAGTGGAATTGATTTTTGGGGCCCACTAATGGAGTTGACTCTTAGGGCCGACCAGTGAAGTTAATTCTTGGGGCTCACCAGTGGAATTGTTTCTTGGGCCCACCAATGGAGTTGATTCCTGAGGCCCACCAGTGGAGTTGATTCTTGGGGCCACCAGTGGAGTTGATTCTTGGGGCCACCAGTGGAGTTGATTCTTGGGTCCCTCCAGTGGAAATTATTCTTGGGGCCCACCAGTGGAATTGATTTTTGGGGCCCACTAATGGAGTTGACTCTTAGGGCCGACCAGTGAAGTTAATTCTTGGGGCTCACCAGTGGAATTGATTCTTGGGCCCACCAATGGAGTTGATTCCTGAGGCCCACCAGTGGAGTTGATTCTTGGGGCCACCAGTGGAGTTGATTCTTGGGTCCCTCCAGTGGAAATTATTCTTGGGGCCCACCAATGGAATTGATTCTTGGAGCCCATCAGTGAAGTTGATTCTTGGAGCTCACCCTATAGCTACTGTAATATGACTGCACATGATTCTTTGCCTTTCTACATGAAAAGCAGCCCCAAGCCTGACATTCCCCGGGGTCTACCATGCTCAGGGGCCAAACAAGGGTTTCTCACGCTCCCCTGTGATCCAGTCTGAACTTGGTCATACTTGCCAACTTTTGAGAAGGGGCTTCATGGAGCTGTGTGCTAAGTTCTATTTGCTGTGTCCTATGTTCTATCTGCTATGTCCTATGTTCTATCATCTATGTACTATGTACTATGTGCTATGTTCTATCAGCTATGTCCTATGTTCTATCAGCTATGTTCTATCTGCTATCTCCTATGCTCTGTAGGCTGTAAGTGGACAAACATAAACAGTGTTGTGCTTCAGAACCAGCCTGATCCAAAATTTGAGATCTTAATAATTTTATGTTCAGAATTAAAGGAGTTGTCTCACGTCAGATATTGATGGTATATTGCTAGGGTATGCCTTCAATGTCAGACAGGTGCGGGTCCCACATCTGGTACCTAGGCTCATTTCGGGGATGAGCACTGAAACCTCTCCTTTCTGAACGGAGAGGTGGTTGGGGCTCTCCCATTGAAATCATCAACTTCCTTTCATTTCAATTAGAGAGTCTCGACTATCCTTCAGAAGGGACTAGTTTTATAAATTGGGTGCACCTATCTGACATTGATGGCACATCCTAACAATATGCCTTCAGTGTCTGAAGTGAGAAGATCCTTTAACTATAGGACAGGCATCCTCAAACTGCGGCCCTCCAGCTGTTGGGAAAAAAAC
>JAODAL010054944.1:0-24297 GCA_025379985.1 Phyllomedusa bahiana | reverse complement strand
TTTTTTAAATAATGGCATCAAAAAAGCGAGATAGTTTGTAAATTCTAACTTGAAAAGAAAATCAAAGTAAGGTGCCCCAGGGCCCGGGTTTTTTTGGCCTTTGGGGTTTTTTTCAGACCCCTAAAAAAACCGCCGGAAATAAAAAAAAAATGAGCACAATTGTGCTCTATGGAAAACCCGTGCAGCAGTCTCCACTGCACGGGCTTTCCGCCCGGGCAGCAAAACATCGAGCAAGCACCATCTTCCGTCCGGTTTTCAGACGGAATATGTGCTTCTCAATGGGAGTGGGGAGAGCTTTTCTCAAATACCGGCCGGTATTTGTCCCATGACGTGTGAACGCGCCCTAACTGTGACATTTTGGTTTTCTATATGTCTCCCGAACAATACAGAGCTTATCCAGATGTGCACTTCAAGTGCTTTCATTTATTTACATAGAGTAAAAAGCCACCGTTAATGGGGCTCCCGATATGTGAGGGTATGATCCAATATACCAACATGGTAAAAAGCCAGCACCGTAACAAAACAAAAAAAAAACAAAAAAAAAAAGTCATAACTTTATTTTGCTTCATTAAAGAGCAAATCAGGTCACGATACAGAGCCGATGCATCACCGGATGTAGGATCCACAGAAAATTAATCCGCAAATATATTCAGTTTTCTAACAATGATTTCCGGATAAAAATGGAGTCGTAAAACAAAATTGGCATGAAAAAAAAGAACACAAGATCAGCCAACATTACTAGAAGATGCCTCACTGTACACTGAATGCTATGAAAAGGTCATGCATCTCCCACGGGTGAAATCAATAGGACCACAATATCTAGCAATGCAATTCAGTAGCGATATAATTATCACAGAAAAGGAATGATCAATGAGAGCAGCAAACCCTACTGTCAGCAACCTGCTTCTGCAATATGGGCATGGAGAGCAGCACTGCACCAACCAGTGAGGGAAGCTCGCAGGATATTTGGCACAAGTACTCTATACGACGACGCTGGTCTGTAAATCCTATATTACACAAGTGGCCGGCTAACCGCATTTTAACAACCACAACAATAGTTAGCTGATTGCTCACTATCGTCTCACCACACTAAAAATGGCACAACTCTGGAAGGTTATCCTAGGTCTAATCCGTACTCCACATAATATACAGACATAGCATTAGTAAGTACAGTCCAGGAGTCTCCCGTGGCCCTTAGAATCACTCACGTTAAATTTGGCCAGAAAACATATTGCTTTTTACTATATCCATCTCCTTGTTCCTAAGGGAGTATATGAAGCTTAACTACATTATTAGGCCATGTCCCCACTGCACGGGTTTTCGGACGGTTATTCAGCCGGTTTGCGGTTTTTCAGACCGCCTGAAAATCCAGCCGAAAATGAGCACAATTGTGCTCTATGGTAAACCCGTGCCGCGGTCCCCACTGCACGGGTTTTCCGCCCGGCGGTTTTGTCGCCGGCGGACCGGCGCAAAACATAGAACATGCACTATCTTCCGGAAGATGTGCTTCTCTCTGGGAGGGGGGAGGGCTGTTCTCCGCTCATCGCGGAGAAAACCCCCCCCCCCCCGGGTTTGGGAGGCCGAAAACCCGGAAAAATCCCGAAAACCCCAAATTTGCCCCCGTTAAGGTTTTAGGTGGGCTTTCTGGGGGTCAAAAAAGAAATTCACGGGACCTAAAAAAATTAAATAAAAAAAAATTTAATTTATGAACTAAAATGGAAAAAAAATTTTTTCTTTTTAACCAGGATCAAAAAGGGATTTTTAAAAAAACTAAAACTTAAAAAAACCCCAAATATGTAAAAAACTTAGAATTTTTTTAAAAAAAAAATTTTTTCAAAATTAAAAATAAATTTGAAACAATGCTTTTAAATTTTTAAAATGTTTCCCCTTTCCCCTGGGGAAAATTTTTTTAAAAATGTCACAAACTTTTGGGTTTGCTTTTTGCCAGGAGGAAAACTTAAGTCAAAGAAAACGGGGGGGGGGAAAAGGGTACAAATAACATTTTAATTTAAAAACAAAAACGTTCCCAAAAACCGGGGACAAAAAAAAACCGCAGTCAAATGATAAATGCTTTTTTTATCCCCCCCTTCAAACCTTTTTTTGGGTAGAAAAGAGTAAACAATCAACATGCCAATTTTGGAAATTAAAATTAAAAAGGAAAATTTCCAATGTCCCCCAAAAAGGCCACTTTTTTTAAAACAATTTTGAAAAGTAAAAAAACCCCTTTTAAATCCCCCAAACTTTTTTTGGGGAAAAAAACCCCTTTGGGGGGAATAAAAAACCCCACAATTGGGAAAACGTTGAAGCCAAAACTAATCAACACCCCCCCAAAAGGGGGAAACCCAAAAAACGGTTTTGAGGTGACCCAAATTTAAAAGGGAGGGAAAATGGGTAAAAAAAAAAAAGGGGAGCAGTTTTTGGGTTAAAAAACCCCAAACGAAGGGGAAAGGGGCGGGACTTTTTTCTTCCCCACCCAACAGACGAAACCGGGAATATAAATTTTTCTTGGCCACCTGGAGACTTGTCAAAGGGTTTTAAGGGGCCAAAAAAAAAGAGGGATATCTGTTCAAACCCGTTTCTAAATCTTTTGAATTTCTTTTAAAAAAACCCCAAATTTTTTTAAATAGGGGGGAAAAAATTTGTTTAGGTATTAAATTTTTAAACCTTTTTTTGGGACCATAAGGGGAATTTTTATTTTAAAAAATTTAAAAATTAAACCCTCTAAAAAAATTTTTTAACATTTTGGCTTTAAAATTTTGGGAGTGAATTATTTCCAAAAAATTAAAAAAAAAAAAATTTTTTTTTCCCCAATTTTTTGGTATTTTTTTTTAGTTTTTTCTTTTTTTTTAACCGGGGGTTGGACCCAAACCAACCCCAACTAAAACCCCCCAAAACCTCCGACTCCATTCCCCCCCCTTACGGGGGCCCTTTTAAAAGGAATTTTTTGAAAAAACCCCCCTCCTTTTTTTAAATCAAAAAACAAAAAAAGGGAAAACCCTACGCAAAACAAAAAAACTTTTGAAACGGGGTAAAAAAAAAGCGAGTTTCCTTCCGCTCCCAAATTAAATTTTAAAGGGAACGGAAAAATTTGCAGACTTTAAATTGTTTAATCAAGAAACGGCAAAAAAAAACCAAAAAGGGAAAAAAAAATTAAAAAAAATTCAGATTTTTAAAAACCCCAAAAAAATTGTTTTAGGGAAAGTTTTCAAACCAAGCAAGAAAATCTTCCCAAAATTTTTTTAAAAGTTTGAAAGAAAACTTTTAAAAAAATTCAAAAAAAAAATTTGAGGGGGGAAAAAACCAAAGAAAGAAAAATTTTCCCTTTTTGTTTTCTTTAAAAAATTTATTGGAAGACTTTGAAAAATTTTTAAAAATACAAAACCCCTCAGAAACAGGGTTTTAAAAATTTTTCAAATTTTTTCCCCCCCCAAAAATCCTGAAAATCCCCCAACTCACTATTTTTTCCGAAAAACCCCTTTTTAACTAATTTGGGGTTGGGGGGAAAATCCCCAAAATTTTAAACTTTCAGGGTATAAAGGATTCCTACCCACATTCAAAATTTAATTTTGCCTTCTACTCAATTAAACAAAAACAAATGAAATGTTCCTGGGGGGATTTTTTTCCCCCAAAGGTTTGGAAAATTTTTTTCCCCCCATGGAAAAGGGGAAGGTTTTTACGGGGCACCCGGGAAACCCCCTTTTTTCAAATCAATAACGAACTTTAAAATTTGGGACGGGTAACCCCCGGTTGGTGAATAAGGGCGGGGGGAATCACCCCCCCATGAAAAAATCCCGCCGCCCCCCCGGGATAAGGCAGGTTTTTTTTCCCCCCCCGGGGGATTTCCCCAAGCTTTGGGGGGAAATTAAATTTTTTTTTGGGTTCCGGGGGGGGGGGGGGTTTTGAGCGAATAAGGGGGTAAATCCGCCCGAAAAAAGGGGGAACACCTTTTTTTGTTTTTTAAAGCTTTTGGGGGTGAACCAATTTGAAAGCCCCCCAAAGGCCAAAAGGCAAAAATTTCCAAAGTCACCCCAAAATTTTGGAATAAAAACCCTCCCCCCGGGGAAAAAAAAAAGGGGGTTTTATCGGGGGAGTTTTGTGCATTTTGGGTCACAGGGCTTTTTCTGTACGGGTTTTTTTTTTTTTTTTTTTTTTTTAAAGCATTTTTAATTGTCTTTTGGGTTTCATTTTTACAATATTTATGATAAAATACATATAACTTTAGTATGCAGGTCGGTACTATTTCAAAAATTCAATTTTATACAGTGGGGGAAAAAAAGTATTAAATCAGCCACCAATTTTGCAATTCTCCCACTTAAAAAGAAGAAGGGGGCCCGTAATTAAACTAGGTAGACCTCAACTGGAACAAAATGAGAAAACAAATCCCCAAAAAACCCCTTTTCCCCATTTTAAAAAATTTATTTGCAAATTTTTGGGGGAAAATAAGTATTTTGGGCAATAAAAAAAGTTTAATTTAAAACTTGTTAATACCTTGTTCAAACAGAGGGCAAACGTTTCTTAAGTCTTCAAAGGGGTTGACACACTTTTGCTGGTATGTTGGCCCCCTTTCCCCCATGCAGATCCCTCTAGAGCAGTGATTTTTTGGGGCGTCGCTGGGGGAAAACGGACTTTCAACTCTCTCCAAATGTTTTTTACGGTTGAGATCTGGGACCCTTGGGTATGCCCTCCAGGAACCCTTTAAATCTTCTTTCAAGCCACCCTTTTTGCCCGGGGGTCTTGGGGTCAGTCATGCGAAAGACCCACCAGTTTAAAATTCAATGCCCTTGCTAAGGAAGGAGTTTGCACTCAAATCTCACTACATGGCCCCATTCATTCATGTCACGGATCATCATCCGGTCCCTTTGCAAGGGAAAAAAAACCCCCAAACAGATGTTGCCACCCCCCCAGCTTCACAGTAGTATGGTGTTTTTTGGATGCAACTCAGCATTCCTCTCCTCCAAACAAGACAATTGTTTTTTCCAAAACCTTTTTTTCGTTTTATCGACCAAATAAAAGACATTTTCCAAACTCTCTGACATCCAAATGCTCTCAGCAAACTTCCGACGGCCCCGGGCATTACGGCTTATGCAGGGGGCAAAAGCCGGCACTGCAGGTCTGGGTCCCGGCGGCATAGGTGTTACTGATGGAGCCTTTGTTATGTTGGTTCCCGCTCTCTGCAGGTCATTCCTAGGTCCCCCCCCTGTGGTCTTGGATTTTTCTCAAACCCTTTTTGGATCATTTTGGGAAATCACAGGGGAGATTTTAGTGACGCCCCAATCGAGGGAGATTATCATTGGTCTTGTTTCTTCCATTTTCCTAATTATTGCCCCAGGTTTATTTCTTCCATCAAGCTGCTTGCCTATTGCAGATTCGTCATCCCACCTGGTGGGAAAACAACAATTTTGTCTCGGTGTACTTCAAAAGCTCTTAGGCCTCACCAAAATGGGTTTGGAGTGTGACTGTTTTTAGGTTTTAGGAGTTGTCTCCTAAGGGGTTTCAGCCTCTTCAAAGTGTCTGGGGACAACGAATTTTTTCAATTCAGGGGCGTGCTTCTTCTGCCTTTCTCCTCCCTCTTCCCCCCTCCCCCCAGCACACGAAAGCCCCCCAACTTCTATACACAGGGAGAGGGGGTTTCTGCCAGAGTTAACCCCGGGGTGTGCCTGCCAGGTCGCTGCAGGCTCTTGCTGCTCCTCTCCACAGTCAAGAGGGTGTCATGAGTTGGGGAGGTCGTGAAGCTGTTAAAAGCTAAAAACAAGCAGGGGTTCAAGTTTTCCAACCCCCTGCTTAGCATACAAACCCATCTTAAGAAACAACAAACAAACCCCTTTAAACCCATTGCTCCGCCCCCCCCCCCCCCCCCCCCGCACAGCGCCGGGTGTTAGCGGGAAAACGCTGCAACACCCCGCCTTACAGAGCGAACGGGCACCGCACCACCAGCTGTTTAAAAACCCCTTTAATCCCCAGCAAAGTGGCCGCGGCTCTAAATGAATTAAACGGTTTCCCCCGCACCGATCCTGAGGGGGATCGGCATCGCCACAGCATAGCCACGATCCGACCCCCGACATGGCAGCGGGAGCCTTAGGAAGGCCCCGTCACTTCCATTTCCTGGTTTTCCCCACTTCCGTCCGCAGACAGGAATGGGGAAACCGCCACTTGGACACCTATGCTTGCCTATGCAATGCATTAGACGTATTGACAACCCGCCACCTATGGTCAAGCACCCAAAGGGGGCCTCAAGTTAAAGTAAAAAATAAATAAATAAATAAAGTTTAGGGTGCGTTCCCCCGGGCCCGGGCAAAACCGCCGTATTTGTCCTGTTTTGCGGCCATCCCCCGCGATGACGAGAAAAGCCCCCCCCTTTACATTGAAACCAGATTCCGTCCGGAAACCGGCGAAAATTGTGCCCACAATGTTTTGCGGACGGACCCGGGCGGAAAAACCCCGACGGAAAACCCTCAGTGGGGATGCTGCACAGGTTTTTCCATAGACCCCTTGGGGCTTTTTCGCCGATTTTTAGGCATCCGAAAAAACCCTCCAAAACCCCTGCCAAGGGGACATGCCCTTAGGCCTCGTTTACACGGGGTTATTTGTCCGCTTTTGGCCCGTACTCCCGCCGAAATTTGCGCGCATACGGGCCAACCATCGGGGAAACGGAAAACCACTGCTCATAAAGGGAACATGGGTTCCTCGCTCCCACCGCCGGGGAATTCGCCCGGGGAGAAGGACAAACACATTATTTACGGGGCGAAAAAATGACTGTCTATGGGGGCCGGAGCGGGCCCCCACCCCCCCCGCCCCCCCCCTTATTCCAGCCGGATTTTTAAGCGCAAATCCGGCCACAAATCCGCCTGAATAACCAGTAAAAACGCCTTAAATACAAAAAAAAAAAAAAAAATTAAAGGTTTAAATCACCCCCCCCTTTCCCCCCTTTTTCAAAAAAAAACCAAAAAAAAAAAAAGTTACACAAATTTGTACACGCGTCCCAAAAAATCCGATCATAAAAAAATAACACATTTTTCCGTACGCTGAAACCTAGAAGAAAAATATTCCAAAGCCCAAAATTTTTTTGGTCATTTTTAAAAGTCACTTAAAAAAAGGGTCAAAAAGTCGATGCATTCCAAAAGCTAGGATAAAAAGTACACTTTACCCCAAAAAAAAGCCCCCCTTTTATGACGCCGATGTTTGACAAAAAGTTATTGGTCGCACAAACTGGCGCCCCCAAATTCAAAAGTAAAAATTTTGGGGAATTTTTACGGAACCCAAAACTAACGGAACCCCACATTTTTGGGTATTTGGGGGACAACAAACCTTAAATACAGATAACACATATTTACCGAAGACCAAAAACCCCCCAAACATGGCGAAAAAATTTTTTTTTTTTACAATTTTGTCCCACTTGGGAATTTTTTTTTCGTTTTTTCCCCGTTAATTTTTAAGTATATGAATAATCCATTAAAGTCATCTTGTCCCGCAAAATAAAAGCCCTCATGTGTCTATGTAGGTGGAAAATAAAAAAAGTTATGGCCCGGGAAGGCGGGGGGGGAAAAACAAAACGTGTCAACAAAAAAAAAAAAAAAAACGCCGGGGTTCTTAAGGGGTTTATAGAAGAAGTTACAGGTCTGTGACCAATACTTATATCGCAGCATAATTTGCAAATAAATTCTTTCCAAATCAGACAACGTGATTTTCCTGAATTTATTTTCCCTCATTTGTCTCTCATAGTTGAAGGGTTGTCTCGCTACAATGATTGGTTTTAATTAAAAATCTTTGAAAAACAAGCAGTTTTGGGCAAAAAATGTTCATTACAAAAGTCCTACTGATTGAGTTTATCCCCTGTTAGTAGTATGCATCAGCTCCTAAAATCACTAAGCAGCCGACCTCTGATCTTTATCTCACTGGCTGTCAGTCTGAGGACCATCTGTTTCTGAATACAGGTTGGAGCACAGAGCCCCTCCAGCACAGTATGCTTCTGTAGGGAAGGGAGGGGGAGGGGTCTGGCTTCCGTGTAGCGGGTTAACCCTGGTGTGCCTGCTCCCCTCCTGCTCTCTACACAGATTGAGGGGAGCAGAGATGAGGCTGATCTGAGTCAGTAGATTGACAGCAATGAAGTGTGTTACTATAATCATGATGCGTCAGTGGAGCACTGACTATACTAATAGAACGGATCAGGGGGGCATGTGAACGGTTCATACCCCTCCCTGCTCGGCTGTATAGAGTGAACATCCTGAGTATAGAACACACTGCACAGCTGCCCTGTGGTTCTGTTCTGACAGGGTTTGTTTGTTTTGCTTAGATTGGAGATTTGTAAAGCTAAGCAGGGGGTATAGGAAAACTTACATCCCCCCTGCTCTGCTATTAGCATACACAGCTTTACAGACCTCTCCCACACTCATAGATCAGCCCTCTCCTGTCCCTGACTCTGTGACTGACAAATGCAGCTGATCTAGCAGTGAGGGAGCCTGCAGCAGATCTAGGCAGCATACACAGGATTAAAATCTGGCAGCAAACCCCCTCGCCTTCCCCCTGCTGTATAGAAGTTATGGAGGAGAGCTTTCTGTGTGCTGAGGGGAGGAGAAGAGGCAGAAAAGAAGCACGTCCCTCAATTCAAAAATCCTTTGCTGCCAGACACTTTGAAGTAGGCTGAAAGCTTGTAATGTGACAACTCCTTTGAGGTCTATCTATGATGTCAATTACAGAACTCTCATCTTTTTAAGTGGAAGAACTTGCACAATTGGTGGCTGACTAAATACTTTGTTTCCCCACTGTATAGTTTTTATGCTTTACTATTTTTACACAATAGAAATGCTTTTGTAAAATATTTCATTTTTATGGTGCCATTCTAGGACAGCTACAACTTTGTTTTTAGTGGGATGAGTTGACATTTTTTCTGGTACCATTTTGGGGACAAAAGACTTTTAATCTGTTTTTTTGGAAGGCACTATGAAGAAAATACAGCAATCCTGACAGTCTTTTCTATTTATATTTTTTTTTTTTTTACAGAGCTTGCTGTGCAGTATATTTCAGGTTAGTTTTACTTTGTGGCATGATACCATTACAGATATACCCAATTTATATTTTTTTTATGTTTCAGCAAAGAATGTTTTTATTGTGTAAAACAGTGTTTATACATCGTTATCTTCTGGTAGCCATAACTTTTTCATTTTTCCATACACGGAGCTATGTAAGGGCTTATTTTTGCGGGATGAACTGATGTTTTTATTGGTACCACTTTGGAATTTATATGACTTTGTTCGCCTTTTATTCAATTCTATGCACCGTAGGATTAACAAAAATTGCAATTCTGTCTTATTTTTTTTTTTTTCTCTTTTTTACAGCATCCATCATGTAAATAACGAACGTGATGATACCAAATATGTGTACTTCATGATTTTTTGGGGGGCTGACTGGCATTTGTTGTGGGAAAATGGCAGTGTGCATTCTATTTTTTTTTTTTACACTTAATATTTTTATGTTATTCTTTTTTTACTTATCGCTATCAAAACTCAGCAATCTCTTGCTCGCTGCTGCAATACATAACAGTACATGATGGATACGGGTAGGTGTGGTGACGTCACAAACAACCTGGGAGACTTTTTTCTAGGCTTCTGGGCTGATATGGAAGCAGGAGCCCCGGTCGTCTGTTTTTTCCTTAGATGTCGCATTTAAGAGGTCCTGTAAGACGGCACATGAAGCCAATTCTAATGTACAGCTGGTTCCATGCGCCAGATGTGCAGGCTCCGCTGGACGCACCCATCACACCTTCCCACATTAGACTAATGGGTATGTCCAATGTCGGGAAGAGGTTAAGAAGCCCTTAAAATATCCAATGATAATATATAAAATAAGACAAAAAAACTGCAGTACTATCAATTGAAAAAAGTGTGACAGAACGTTTTGTTCCAGCGTTTACATTTTTTTAATTGGCAGTGCTGTAAAAAAAAAATTTTATTTTATATATTGTGGGATCTCTATCCGAGGGCTACACTCACCGGCCACTTTATTAGGTAACCATGCTAGTAACGGGGGTTGGGCCCCCTTTTCCTCAAATGCCTCAATTCTTTGTGGGATAGATTCCCCAAGTGTTGCAAGACTCAATTTACCCCAAGGGGCCCCAAAAATGCCAAGAAAATATTTCCCCCCCATACACCACCACCACCAGCCCCGAACCCTGAACAAGGGGGAAGGTCCCTCTTTCATGTTGTTTTACCCAAATTTTTACCCCACCATCCGAAGTCCCCAGCAAAATCGAACCACAACCAGGCAAAAAATTTTTCCAATCTTCTACTGCCAATTTCGATACTTGGGGAAAGGAGCCTCATTTCCTTTCTTAGCGAAGGAGTGGCACCCGTGGGTCTTCTGCTGCGGGAACCCAAAGCCCAAAGTTCACCGTACTTGGTTCAAGATCTCTTCTGCCTACCTTGGGTTGAAAAGGGTGGGTATTTGAGTCACTTTTCCTTTTTTATCAGCTCGAACCACTGCCCATTCCCTTGACCCTGGGACACAAAGGATTTCCCCCCAAGGGTGCCGTCACTGAGTTTTTTTTTTTTTCAGAGCTTCTCTTAAACCCTAATGGTTTGCGGAAAAACCCAGGAATCGCATTTCTGAAATATCAACCCGCCCTTCTGGCCCCAACAACCATGCCACGTTCAAAGGCACTCAAATCACCTTTCTTCCCCATACTGATGCTCGGTTTGAACTGCAGGAGATTGTCTTGACCATGTCTACATGCCTAAATGCACTGAGTTGCCGCATGTGATTGGCTGATTAGAAATTAAGTGTTAACGAGCAGTTGGACAGGTGTACCTAATAAAGTGGCCGGTGAGTGTATGTTTCATGGACTCCCCACATTTTCCTTTAATGGAAGTGCCGATTTTCTCCTTTTTTTCCTCCATGATTTCAATATTGTGCGACGATTGTGAGGATGTGGGTGGAAATACAAAGGAATGTGAACACGGGAAAAACAGATACCCATGCCCCCCACCCCATCATCAATCCACAGACAGGGTCAGCTGCAGTAACATGAGCAGGAAGCACACGTGGATACAGTGCTGATGATGGGAGGTTTTAAAGGGGCGCTTTTACCATGCTGTTTCAAAAGAGTCCGCTCTTCACAGCCAGTTTCAGGCTCAAACTTCCTGCTCAGGTTGTAGGTGGTTCTATAGCAGCGATTGACATATAAGCTCTGCTGTTCTTAGAAGAGTCTGTCATAGTGATCTGAGTGTAGGAGGTTTATAAACCATAGCACACAAGGCTATAGAGCTCCAAAAAGTTAAAGTTTGTCAGTAACAGATAGCATCCTGTGCTGGAGAGAAGGTAAAGCAGGGAATAAAGTCACCATGGTCGGACAGGGTAGCTGGCAGGGCTGTGGAGTCGGCAAGCAAAAGCCCCGACTCCTCAATGTCCCAAACCTCCGACTCCCGACTCCCTCATACGTGGAGCATGTTTAAGTGATACTTTTACTACTTTACTGTAGTAAAATGGTAACATCAGGCTGCTTATCACCTTATGATACAACAAATCAAGCTATTTAGGTAGAACAAAACACTGACAAGCAAAAGGGTAACAAAGTTTTTAATCTTTTGAACACTTGTGGGTAGAGTTGAAGAAAAAGCTGTATTTGTATTCAAGTCCAGTCTGCACCAACATTGGGAATGTGTAGAAGAGACCTGGGATCAGATTTTGGTCAAGACATGCTTGAATCTGATTCAGAGCCCAGAAGGATTCAGGCAGTATTGAAAAACCAAAGGTGGATTTCCCAAATACTAACAAAATAATAACAATTAACATTTAGATTTTTAGAAGCAAAACCGTAACAATGCAGTTACAGGAAATAACCTGCAGAACTAAGCAGATGTGAAATACTTGCAAGTCAAATTTATGTATAAGATAGATAAGATGATTGTATATAAAATTACAGTAGCCTCATGTACAAAGTTGTAGTGGATGGAGAGATATGGAACCTGAAAGTCACAAGTTCAAAACATCGTTACCCTTTTGGTTGTCAGTGTAAAATATATTTATTGGATATGACTTTTGCATATTTACAATTTTTTGTGTTCTAAACACTGCAGGAAAATTTGTTATGCAAATTGTTCTGAGGAATAGTACTGCCTCCAACAGATCCTGCATACATGACCTCACATCTGATCTCATTATTTCCAGGCTAGAGAACGGCCTCTCTACACTAACTTGGGTTGGGGGAAAAGCGGTGACTACAGGGGCAACAATGTCAGGGTATAAAGGAATTGCCTCAGCCACAGTCAGTTTTGATGAATGGTTTAACTCTTCCACTTCTTTGAAAGCAGGTGAAGTAAAAATTGGACCAGCAATGTATTTGGTAATAACTTTAAAACAGGTAGGCAAAAGTAAATAAAGACTAATGATATCAGACTCTCCTCCACTATCAATAGCCTCAAAAGCAACCTGAAAAAACCCATCTCTCCAGGATAGCCTATAACCTACAATAACCCCCGCTGCCACTATACCACCCCACAAACATGTCTGCCCCTCACCTCCTTTCTCTTCCTTTCTTCCTTGTAGATTGAAAGCCTTCACGGGCAGGGTCCGCTCTCCCTGTACCAGTTGTTAGTCATTTATCGTCGCTATTGTACTTGTTTAACAAATGTTATGTATGTAACTCCCTTAAATGTACAGTGCCCTGGAATTAATGGCGCTTTAAAATAAATAATAACCAATGTAGTTAGAAAACCCCTTTATCTACTCAGATATTAATTGAGGTCGTTGGTTCTGCTGCTACTGTAAAAATTCCTCAACCTGTAGCAGAATAATTTTAGGGGCAGTTTGTAACGGGTTCTACCAGTGACACTTTGTTGGATCTGCTAATGTCTAACAATGCAAACCTGCTGGAATAGTCATTGTTCGTGAAAACCTGGATAACCTCAACCTCTTTATAATTACATAATGTCTAAGCAGTAAAACTCAAACAGAGGAAAAAAGACATTTAAAGGGAATGTGTCATCAAAAAACGACTTTTTAACTCTTGTTTTTATTTTAAACAAAATTTAAGATTTTTTTTTTTTTAATATTCCATATCACTTTCAAAATTCTTAAGTCCTGCAGTTTTCACTTTGGCCACTAAGCCTAACAGTCTGACACTTCCTGTCCTGTAGAGAAAGATTTTCAGTGGTCTGCTCATAATCAGCACAAAGAGGGTCAAACTGAAAGGTGACACCAATTTGGATAACACAGGTTTCACCAGTCACAAGAGGAGATAGTCACAGTTCATCCTCTCCCCTCCCTGTACATTGACTTCTTCCCAACTCACAGAGCCTGACAAAAAATTTTCCAAAAGAAGTCAATGGGACTGATCAAGTTTACAGGCTCCTATGTCTATGAAGCTGCAGTAAAACATCTCTCTAAATGCTATTAAAAGCAGTGCAGGCAATAATGCTGTCCTCACAATCACATACCAACAAATGAATTTAGAAATTCACAATCAGAAAATAGAAACGGCTAAGAGGAAAAGAATATGGATCAGTATCTTGCGTTAAATTAAAAAAAAAAATAAAAAAATGCCGACAGATTCCCTTTAATTCCAAAAAGGACACTTTTCCCAGACTGAAGGCTACACTTCAGGAAAAAGGGTGGGGAAAGCTACTGTCCAATAATGATACAAGATGTGTTTATAGGTAACAGTATAAACAGCTAGAATTAAGCCCCACAGATCATTCCTATTAAAAGGACAATCGATGACAAAAAGGCTATTTAAAAGTATGAATTAGATTTACTATTTGAGCAATATAAAGCGCATAATAAAATCTGTATCAAAGGTAATAAAATCAGCTAAAATACAGAATGAGAAACAGGTGACCAAAGAAAGGAAAACAATTTCCCAAATATCTTTAAATATCTAACCCCCCCCCCCCCCCCCTCAAAAAAAAAAAAAAATGTATAGACCAGTAAGCCCAACGTCTATTGTAGGAAACTATTTCAGGGGCTTTCGCTCACTCAGGAGTGCGCGGTAGAAAATTGTTTGCCAGAACGGTTTTACTAAGATCAGATGTTGTTAAACCTACTCACAAAACCAAATCAGGTTGAAGTCTGGGGAGAGGGGCAGCTGTAGACACAGTGGGACACATTCAGCTTGGAAACTAAGCCAGAATTCTGGCACGATTTGCACTAAAATACTGGCGTACATGCATTACACCACATTTACTATGTGTTGTAGAGTTTTAGACAATTCTGCACCTCGCCCGACAAAATGGGTTTGGTCTCAATAAAAGGTTTTGTGGAAATATGGCACAATTAGTGGCATGTAGTAAGCCAACATACAGAAGTTGTAAAGTTATACTAAACAGTCTAAACATGAGCCAGATTTACCAACACTATGATAAATGTGGCGCATTGTAAGACTGTCTCGTCCAAGTTTACACGGTCTTACCATTAGACAGCACTGAAATATTGAAATCATTGAGGAAAAAAGGATAAAATCAGCACTTCCAATCAGGGCTGTGGAGTCGGCAAGCCAAAGCCCCGACTCCTCAATTTCCCAAACCTCTGACTTCCGCATACATGGCGCATGTTTAAATGATAACTTTACTGTAGCAAAATAGGCACCGACTCCACAGCCCTGTGTACTCTAATGTGTTTGGACTGTACAAAAAAATCTTAAACTGTTCCTCAGACATCTAATGTGCAATGAAGGTCTATAAAAAAAAAAAAAAAAAAATCACATCACTGAAAGAAAACAACAAAAACGTAACTTTTACTACATACTTCTATTAAAGACAGATCAATGGTGACATATGGAAGATAATGGCAGTCACTTCAGGGTGTATACAGACCACCAAAATCATTAATAGGCTTTCTGTTACAAATAGAACCCAAAGAATGGTGCGTAGATTTATATCCACCACATCCAAATTGGGGAGGGAGATGGTCCAATGACACCCTAATAAGACCCAGTTGTGTCCTGAATAACCGGTGGGTTTGTCGCCTTGAAAAAGTCGTCCCCATTCAACAGAGACTCTCCCTGTAATGCCCTAGTAGTTAGTATGGGATCAAAATCATACAGAGGTAGGCAAAAAAGGGACATAGCAAGAAAAGTCTAGGAAAAATAGCCTGTCTGTTCCCGATGCATTTCCCCATATATATGATATTACTAACTGTTCCTCAGGGAGCTAAAATCAAAGGGGTTAGATAAAATGCCCAATACAGATGATATGATGATTATATATATATCTCTCTATCTCCACCAGATGCAGGACCAGAAATACTTAAGCAATGCAAAACAGAAAAAAAAAAAAAAAGTGAACGCATATGTCCAACAAGACTGGTGGTATTAGACACTGCAGATAAATAAAGATAAGTTTTGAGGAGAGTAAAAAATCTCCCACAGATATCCCCTGTGACCAGCGAGAATGATAACATCAGGAAGTATAGTTTGCAGCTGGACTGAAAATTGTTCTGGTAAATCCAGCACTGGGGTGAGAGAGCAAAAAAAAAAAAAAAAAAAAAAAAAAAAAAAACTTAGAACACGTTCATTCTTCTGTCCAGTTTTTGGGCAGAACATGAATATGTCGGTGCGAAGGAGGAAGGTTTGAATCCGCAAACCGCTGACAAATGCCGTCCCCCTGCGTGGCAAAAAAAAAGACCAAATACCAGTCGGTATTTCCCAACCGGAATTCGGTCTCTGCCGTGTAAATGTAACTAAGGGTATGTTCACATGACGTGTTTACATACGCTTTTCGATACGTGTTTGGATGATCTGTCAGATCCCAGACAGACCCAACCACGTTTCTAATAAATAGCAATGTGATTTACATTTCTTTTTAGAAGAAACACGCATCAGCGTTCAGACGAGTGATCGCCGATGCGTGTCTCTCTGCATCTTTCGGATCCGTTCCAAGCATTGACATGTCAATTCTTGGTCCTAAAGTTGCAACAGGAGCCCTATAATAAACCATAGGGTGTGATCTTGCTGCATCCAAACACACAGCTGCGTACTGGATACGTGTTGGATCTGTTTTGGATCCGATACGGATCCAAAAACGCCGTGTGAACATACACAGGGCGCGGCGCGAAACACACAACACAAGGGGGTTTATCTGCTCCATCCTCTCCCTCCTGATAGATTTCCATGGGCAGCAGAGACAGAAGAAGCACTTTTTAAACATTTCTTATCAACACTTGCACTTAACGTATAGAAAAGAAAAACTGAAGCTGATCAGCGGTGTTAACCCTTTTGTTGGAGATACTGACATAGTCAAAAAATATTTGCCCACCGCAGCAGCGTCACCTGGCAGACCCCGTTCTACATCAATGACCATTTACCACTATAATTTCCCACCAGTCACTATTTCCAGTACAGTGGTCCCTCAACATAGATTAATTGCTTTGAGAACAACCATTGTATGTCCCAACGACAGCTCTATAGAAAACTGGTCATTGGTTCTGGCCCCCAAAATGTCACCCAACATAATTAAAAAAAAACACAACAACAGGAAAGCAGATAACTAAGGGTATGTTCACACGGCTGATTTGGACGCTGAATTTCAGCGTCCAAATCAGCTTCAAATACTCATCTGAAAAATGCCTCATATGCAGCAGTTTCAGACATGGATTTGACAAGGTTTTTGAGAAATGCGTTTTTCGACAGTTTTCATTCTGGCATTCAAATACTGTGCCAGGATTGTTGAGCGCGGATCAGTGTCCAAATATGCATCAAAACAGCACTGAAAAACACACCACACTCATGGATGAGGTTTTGAAGTTCTCCATTGACTCTTATGGGCATTGTACTCAAACAGCACTGAAAATAAGCGTTAAGTGCGCCAAAAAAACGCATCGTCCGAACTATCATCCACTATTTTTCATAGGTATCAACCATAGTTCTTAAGCTTCTTTTACTCACTTATTTTCGGTGCAGAAACATAAGTGACGTCAATTCTTGAGGTGTTTCCCCGATAGGAATCAAATCCTTGTCTGAAAACCGCCTCACATGCAGCAAAATATTTGAAGCGATTTTGGACACAAAAAAAAATAAATAAAAAAAATCAGGGTCCAAATCAGCCGTGTGATCCCAATACAGATGAAGTCCTTACACATAACAGTTCAGCTAGATCCACACAGCAATGTGAAAATGACACCCAAAATCCGACAACATTTTCAAATTGCTGGACTGCGTCGCACCAGCCGTTTTTTTTTTTTTTGCGCAAAAGACGGCGGTAAGATTTCCGATCCTCTGCGGCCGAATAAGATGGGACTGCGGGAATCCAATGTCAGTCTGGCGGAGTATACATGTTCTAGATCCTGCCGGTCGGTATTCGTTTTAGGAAAACCTCAGTAAAAAATCTGTGCTGTATAGACTACCGCACGGATATTCTGTTGAAGTCTACACAGCGAGGGCTACGGTCGGTTTTTCAGTGGATTCAAAATACGGAGTCTGCTGAAAACCAACCAGAACCCTGAGCTGTGTAGACCAAGCCTAAGACAGTGATTTTCAGCTTCCAGCAGCTTTTTCTATTTTGAGGACAGAAGCTTCTTTATATACAATGTACCAGAAAGAAAAGAAAATGGGGCCCACACCTGGTGCCCAAAGGAGCCGCTCATCCCGACACATGTACCGGACATGTATTACCGCACTGTACAGTAGAGGCGCTACTAGACCGCCAATCACTGCACGCACATCACTAATACAGATGACTTACCAGTAAAATGCTTATGATAATTGGTTGGATCTATCAGTCAAGGACATAGATCGGCAGAGTCTGTGGTTTCAAGATACAAAGTCCCAGGAAAGTGCCTTGCTTGTTGAATTTATTGTATCCTGAGAAACCACTGTACATGGCCGTATCACAAGTCTGACAGTACTGGAGACAACAAGTCATCAGTCAATAATGGGATAACAATATGATCTATCACCAGTCCCTACCCCCGGTACAAGCCAATCACCAGTCTCTAGCCCCAACTCCCAGTATATTGCAGCATAACACGATCCCCAGCCCCTAGTCCGCGATCCCAGCCCTAGTCCCCCCAGATCCCCCGCCCTGTCCCCCCCGATCCCCCGCCCTAGTCCCCCCCAGATCCAGCCCCCAGTCCCCGCGATCCCAGCCTGTCCCCCCAGATCCCCGCCCTAGTCCCCGCAGATCCCCAGCCCCTAGTCCCCGAGATCCCACCCCAGTCCCCAAAATTCCCCCGCCCTGTCCCGCAAAATCCCCCCCGGCCCCTTTGTCGGAGTTCCCCCCGCCCCTTGTCCCCGCAGATCCCACCCCAGTCCCCCCCAATCCCCAGCCCTGTCCCGAAAAATCCCCCCCCCCGCAATCCAGCCCTTAGTGCAGTCCCCCCCCTAGTCCCCGCAGTCCCCACCCCTGTCCCGCAATCCCAGCCCTAGTCCCGCAGATTTCCCCCCGCCCTAGTCCCCGGGGAGTCCCCAGCCCTAGTCCCGGGGAGATCCCCCGCCCCCCTGTGCCCGCAGATCCCCAGCCCCTAGGCCCCCCGCAGATCCCCCCGCCCTGTCCGAGTTCCCCCGCCCCCAGTCCCGCAGCCCCGTCCCTAAAATCCCAGTATATGGCAGTATAACACCATCCCCAGTCCCAGTATAACACCATCCCCAGTCCCTAGTCCCAGCAGATGATACGACCCATTCCCAGTACATGATGAGATCACATAAGTAGCCAGGGTAGTCCCCTGCAGCCCGGACACTCACTCGTCATCCTTCATGACGCCCTCCTCGGTGATGGGCCGGACCGGGGCTATGTGGCCGGTGTCGGTGCTGTAGTTGCGGAAACACACTGTCAGCTTCTCGTCAAAGTCGTTCACCAGATCCTCCATGGATTTGAAGCCGCCCATGATGTCCACAGAGAAGTTGTTGTCCAGCTCGGTGAGGTCCTCCAGGGTGCTCAGGCCGCCCTCGGAGGGATCGGCTCCGGGGGACGGGCCGGGGGAGTTGGAGTTCACCTTATCCAGGCGGTTCTTCGTCCCGGGAGAAGACGACGGAGGACGGAACTCGTAAAAGTCCTGCCAGTCCTCGTCAAACTGAGCGAGCGGCGCCGCCATGTCCGCGCTGGGGGTCCCGGACTACGTTTGCTGGAGGGGGCGCTCCCGATACCCCCACTCGTTCCCGAATACTGGGTACACACTCGCTGCACCGTCACTGCCCGGTCACTGGGGCCCGCCCCGCTCTCCGCAAATCCCGGTGTCTCTGGGTACACCGCCATGCTTATAGGGGGGAATATATTGCCTTGCGGGATCTAAGCCTTGAATGAAGGGGAATGTGGGCGGAGCTACGGTCAGTGTGCGAGGGGCCCACCGGCGGCATTTAGTTCCCTGGCACGCGTCGTTGTGTTGACAATTTTACTACTGAGGCAGGGCCCGTGACAAAGGTTAAATGGCCTGCAAAGTGGGAAAGGGTTTAGTGAAAAGAGGACAGAAAAAACCGGGGGTTTTGGGAGGGGATGTAGTGCAGAATACAAGCTGTGCTGCCAGAGTGCCCGTGTGGGCAGTGCCACCTAAGGGCCCAAAGGAAAAAGAAAGTGATTTTACCCGGGCACAACTTTTTTGTTTTTTGTTTATTTTTTCCCTAACACCTTCCCCGGGTTTTTGCGTGCAGTTTCCCCAAAAGGGCCCCCTTTAAAATTTGGGGATGTCTACACAGATGCAAAAACCAACCCCATTTGTGGGGGTTTTAGGGCTGTCCCCAGGGAGGTCGGATGGGCCCCCGGGGGATCGGAGAATCCCCGGTGGGCCCCCCGAGTGCTGGGGAGGGGGCAGTCCCCACCGCTCCCCAGAGCCCGGCCGCGCATTCGGTCACTGAACGCCCGAGACCTGCGTCCTGAGCGCTCATAGACCGGGCCGGGAGTTGGGGATAATGTCCCAGGGCTGCGCAGTGTCAGCGGAGCCGAGCGCACGGGTTTTCCGCCCGGCCGTTTTTCAAACCAACGGCCGCCCAAAAAATATTGGATGACATTCTTCCATCCAGTTTTGGGAAGAATTGGATGTCATGGAAAGGGGGAGGGCTTAGGTTATAGGGGGCCAAATAGGAGGAGGCTTTGGGTGGGGTATAGGGGCCATA
The DNA here is from genome assembly GCA_025379985.1 of Phyllomedusa bahiana. Taxonomy (NCBI): domain Eukaryota; kingdom Metazoa; phylum Chordata; class Amphibia; order Anura; family Hylidae; genus Phyllomedusa; species Phyllomedusa bahiana. Next base: position 4,268 of record JAODAL010054944.1, on the reverse strand, counting down.
AAGGTAGGATGTAGAGCTTAGGTAGCTTAGGGGGCTAAATGTTGGGATGGGTTTAGGTAGTAAAGGGGCCCCCAAAAAGTGACAGACGGTTTTAGGGGGTATATAGGTAGGCAAGTTTAGGGGGCTTTAAGGGCTTTTTCAAGCAGGTTTGGGGGGGGCTACATAGGCAGGCTAAGGGGGGGGTTATAAGGAGGGAGGGGATATTGTCGGAAGGGTGGGTATATATAGGCTTTGGGGGGGATTAGGCAGGGGGGGTATAAGGCAGGAGGGGTATATAGTAGGCAAGGTGGGCTATATAGGCAGGGGTTTTTGTCGGCAGGGGGGGTTATGTATAGGGAGGCGGCAGGGGCTTTTTGGGAGGCAGGGGGGGCTATATAGGCAGGCAGGGGTTTTATGTCAGGCAGGGTGGGGTATATAGAAGGAGGGTGGGCTTATATACAGGCAGGGGTTTAGGGAGGCAGGCAGGGGATAAGGGAGGCAGGGGGGTATATTGACAGGCAGGGGTATTTAGTCAGGCAGGGTGGGTTTTAGGGAGGCAGGGGTTTAGTCAGGCAGGCAGGGGTATATAAGGGGGGAGGGTGGGTATATAGGAGGGGTAATAGGCAGGGGGTGGGCTATTAGGCAGGCAGGGGTTTATTGTCAGGCAACAGGGGTATATTTAGGGGGTGGGTATATGTCAGGGGAGGGTGGTCTATATAGGAGGAGGGGTTTTTTTATTCAGGCAGGGTGGGCATATAGGTAGGCAGGGGTATATAGGGAGGGAGGGTGGGCTATATAGGCAGGTAGGGTGGGCTATATAGGCAGGGGGATTTAAATCAGGCGGGGGGGGGCTATATGTAGGAGGCAGGGAGGGAAAATAAGAAAAAATTTTTCCTGTCCACGCTCCCTCGATGCGCTGTGTCCCGGCCCTGTGCTCGCGCGGGGGCGCGGTGATTTTGACGTCCCGCACCGCCCCGTGATCACAGGAGCCCCGGGGGGGAAGTAGAGAGTGGGCGTCCTCCATTTGTACCCCAAAGGAGCCTTTCCGGGCATTCGAGGCGCCTGGCCGGGCCCCAGCCCCGCGCCCGCCACAGGAAATGTTAGTTTATGCCAACGGGACAGGACGGATTACCGGGTAGCGGACGTGGGGAACTGCGCCGGGCCCCTAAAAAGCAGGGCCACGGGGCGTGTAGTTGCTACCCCGTAGTTATGCCCTGACCTGGTGACAAACTTCCCCCGCCCTTGCACATAGATTAATCAATAGTAAATGATGTGCCTGGGTTTGTATTATAGGTGCTATGTGGAAAGGGTATTCCAACTCTAACATGTAGTAAATAAATCCACCAGCACACATATGAAATAGATGCTTATTAAAGATGAAAAATTTTATCATACAGAGAAAATTGAAACAAAATCTGGTTACAAAGGTTGCTTCCATTACAGTGAATAAGTGTCATTTGTATATTTATGTACAGATCAAATGATATATGGCTTGGGGTAACTGTGAATCATTGAGGAACGTATGGCTGACCTTTCAGCCTTCTCAGCCTGATCACTTTAAAAAAAACAGGTGTTTAAATGATAATGTAAAAATGGTCCTAGATGGAACAAAACAGATAGGAATAAAGGGGTCAAGCCCCAAGATGAAGTATAGGTAAAGCATACCAAAAAAAGGGGAGGCGGAAAAAAAAGGGGGAGAACTGGGAAAGACATAGACCAGACAAGTAGTGCACCAGAGTATGGTCAGAGAGTGTAATATAGAAAAGAAAGAGTATTAATGTTAGCATAAAAGATATATAAACACTTACCCTTAGAGAACGGGAGGGAGAAACAAAGTGTGTATGGAGCACTAATGTTTTGTCAGGAAGAAGCGACAATAATCTGTGGAATGCAAGAAAGTAATAAATACTGAATATGTGTTGGCAAAAAGGGGGAATTAAAAACTCACGCTGTGACGTGGAGTAAATAAGTAAAAAAAACAGAAGGAAAGGAATGTTTTGTTGGGAAAACCACTGTCTAATATCAAAAGTTGTGTAAAAAATATGTGAACCAAGGGTATGGGAAGAGAAAAGCGCGGACTTACCTGTGGCGTGTAAGAAAAAGGAAATGGCTAGGAAGCGGGGGAGTGAGAGAGCGGTTCGGAACTTTGGCGCGAGTGCCCGCTTAAAAAGACGCCGGGCATGCGCGGGGAAAAATTTGTCTTTCCGGCAGCGCGAGGACCGGGCTGTCAGAATGAGAGGCGGGATGTGAAAGCAGGAAAAAGGGGGGAGTGAGAAGAGAAAAAAACATATACCCAATTTCAGAAAAAAGGGTAAAAGCGGTGGGGGAACCCCACGACGGGGGGAAAAATGAGGAAAAAAGGTATTTTGTGGTGGTAAGGAAAACAGATGGACTTTACATAACAAAGAAAAAACAAAAAGGATAAGAAAGAATAATAAGGAAATTACAGAAAAATTGTCCATAAAAAAATTGTACACAACAGTGTCAGTATAGATACATTGTGAAACTATTAAATGTTGATGTTGGGTAAAACAAGTTCATAGGAAAAATGGCAAAAAATAGTAAAATGGACAAGCATACACTGCTACTAGAGAATGAATTTTAAAAAATTTAAACTAAAAAGTCTCAGGTATGCAGAGAAAAAAAACATGATGACAAGAATTTTTTAAAAAAGCATCGGAAAAAACAACGTTCTACCATCCGAATGATGTAAGTATATTCTTAACGATTTGAAAAATATGAAACAATGAAATTCGAAAATATAACAGTAAGGGATATAAAAATTTGGTTAGGAACATCAAAGTTTTGTTGTGCCGGTTGTACAATCAAAGTAGATATGTATAGTCCCAAATAGATGTGTGTGTCTGTGAGCCCGGGTAGTAAAATTTAAAAAAGGGCAGGGGTTTTGAGTGGCTCATCAGAAGTATGTCCCCTCTTTTTAAAGGGCCTCCTGGGTGTAGAGAACCAGGCATGTATCCAGAAGGTTCACGTTTCTTCAGCAGTGAAAGTATTCCACCCCTCCGGGGTCTAGGGACCTTTCTCAAAACCTGATAGCGTAAATTTGGGTAATTTTTGTCCTAGGTCACGAATTTAGCGGAAGTGGAAGCCCCAAGTTTTTTTTACATGTATGGTCGATTTATGGGGAGACAATCTGTCCTTGATGCGGGGGGTTTTTCACCTACTAATTAAGCCAAGGGGCTTTTAATAAGTAGCCACAAAGGTAGAGTCACAGGTGAAAAATCCCTTTAAAGTATGGTGTGCCAGAGGGGTTTGGTTTTCGGTATCGCCCCTTTATAAAATTTGAGCGTTATTCAAAGAGGCACGGAAAGGTGCAATTTGGGGCTGGATAGGTAAAGGGTGAGGTTTTTGAGTTTCACAGGACCAATGTCTGCGCGTCTATATGGTCTCTTATATTCTTGGGTGCTTGTAGCAAATAGTGCTGGGGTTGGAAATTCGGAATATTTGGATAACCATTGCGCAAAATTGCCAATGTTTACATTTATTTGATGTGTTTTTTCATTTAAAGGATGTAGGTGTTTACAAAAAATTCTTTGGAATGAGGCCAATGAAGGAAGTACGAGGTTTTTTCTGCATTTGGGAGACAGTCGAGTGGGATATCCCCTTCAATAAAATTTTTGAGCCATTGGTTCAGTTGTGTCTCAAGATCTGTGGGTGGGTTACAAATTTCCTAAACCCCCATAAATTTTGAGAAAGGTAGAGAGGACTTCATTGTGATGGTGGCAGCTCTGAAAAATGGGTAAGGAATTTCTGTTGTGGATTTGGTATGTTGGTTGGTGGGGAGGATTCCTTCTGGTGATTTATGAACCAGGTTCCAGAAAAAAGATCTGTGTAGGTTTGGTGAATGGTGAATGAAAAACCAGGTATTTGTTTTTAAAATAATCAAAAAGTCGTAGGAGGTTTTGGGGCCCTTGCAGATGCAAAAAACATCTAATTAACGGTGCCCCGAAATTCATGTCGCTAAAGTGGGATGATTTAAATTGGGATTCTTAATGGAAGCCATAAAAATTTGGCATAAGGGGGGGCCCCATTGGACCCATGGCCGTTCCTTGTTTTGGGAAAAAAGAAAACATACCAAAAGGAAGTAATTTTCTGTGAGTACTAAGGAGTAAGTAAGACAAAAATCTATCCTTGGGCGTAAAGGGTTGGAAGTAAGAAGCAAGTTTGTGTAGCTTTAAAGCCTTTTGTGGGGTATGAGGTGTATAAAATATTTACGCCGTGTGATCAAGATTGAATCAGGGGAACCCGGGTAAGGGAACGAAGTATGCCCT
>JAODAL010054943.1:0-24298 GCA_025379985.1 Phyllomedusa bahiana | reverse complement strand
GTCACCCCGTGTTTTTTAAACAGGGGGTAGATCCCTTTAAATTCTCTACCTAACACTAAAATCTTCCAATCTCTAATCTAACTAAATTGTAAGGATCACAGCTAATAGTAGAGGTTTCTCTGTGCAGAAATAGAATAATTTCGCTGAGCTGTTTAGCCACAGGCAGAGCGCACGTCCTACTCCTATGAGACGCTGAGAGACACTGAGGCTGAACAGGAAACGCTGTTCTATATAAAACGACTTCATGTGATTTTTCCAGCCAATCGCAACCATACACATCCCAGTCATGACGTCGCACACACATCTCACCCTGCTCTATTCTGTACTCTGATTTACTGGCCGCCAAAATTACAGGAAGCGCCGAAAATGGCGCAATCTTAATAGATGATGCACAGATTTTAGCCTTAATTATCGCATGATCTAAAAATTTCGATCACCATAAAAACCTTGCCGATTTCAACTTTGTCGATAATAATCGCTCAATACTACTTATTATAACCCATCAGTTGAAACAAATTCTCATGAGACTTCACCCTCGTATGCCAGTCTTGTATTTAGTTCCAAGGGTCCATAAATCAGTGGAAGCCTCCTTCCTCTCGGTAGACCGATTGTCTCCGGAATTGATTCCCTACTTGAACTCCTTGCTGCATTCCTGGATAGCTTTTGCAAATTATAGCAAAAGGACAACCATGTGTTTCAAGATACTGGCAAGTTTTTTATGGCTATCGAGGCAGTTGATTGCAGCAAAGTAACTTGGTTATAAAGTCCCTTTTTACCAACATTTCTTATACTGTAGGAGTCGGAGCAGTGAGGAAAGCCTTATCTACCAATGTGGGCTTATCGAACACACACATAGGGTGCCATGTCCCATTAGAGCTGCACCATTTTTTGGGTGTATTTTGCACCCAAAAACTGTTGACGCCATATTCTCTATATAAACGAACTGTCGTACACCAAAACTGGTGCATTTGACACTTTTGAATGCGCCTAAAGTAGGCGCATCAAATATGCTAGCAATGATATGCTATGCGCCTTTTTTTGGTATACGCCTAAATAAGGTGCATTAAATATGCTATACAAGGCACACCACATGCCATATTTTTGACAGATTTATTTTTTTTCAGGCGCATTATACACTCATCTAATGTGCCTTAGAACTGGCATGGAAGCGCCTCTTTTCTGACATGTCGCCGATAGTGTTCTTACTGCGATTGCTGGATATGGTCCTTACAAAGAATTTTTCTAGGTGACATGTCGCTCATAGTGTTCTTATTCTGATTGCTGGATATAGTCCTTACAAAGAATTTTTCTAGATTCGGTGACAAATTTTACTTGCAGCTCAATTGGAACCTCAATGGGTTCCCTGTGGGTCTGAGATATGCTAACATTTTCATGATGTATTTTGAGCAGTCTTTTGTCTTCAATTTTGTTGAGTATATCAATAATTAGTGTTGATCAAACTGTTCTAGAAAAGTTCTAGAAAATGTAAGTTCTAGTAGAACTTCTCAAATTTTTAGAACTCGAACTGAGCCGAACATTTTACTGTTCATTCAAGTAAAGTTCTAGTTCAACATGCCATTTTTAGTTTAGTTTTCAGCAGCTTTCTGCACTTTTGGCGGCCATCCAGTCAGTGCAGAGCACAGAGAAGTGTCAAAAAACGACATCGCTGAGGTATAGGGCTCTCATTGGTTGCTAAAATCACATGACCATGTTATATATATTTCACTGTAATGCCTTGTGAATGCCATTTTTAGCTCACTCTCTGTACTGTACAGACTGCTCTTAGTTAGTTAGATAGCATTTTCCTCTACATAGAAATCAATAGTTAGGAAGTTTGGTATTGCTGGCTGCATCTTTCCCACACCTAGAAGCTGTTATTTGGCGACATTTGCAGGCTCACATAACGCCTAACTCTCATATACATGGATATATATTATATAGAGTGCTTGGATTTGCTAAATTAAACTCAGTGCAAAAAAGTTCTGTTTTTGCAGCTTTGGGGGTTCAGTAATTATACAAAACACCATATCCAATTCTCCAAAAGTGTCAAAGGGGCTTTTTGAACCCTCAGGAAACAGGGCCCTGTAGCAGCTGCTACCGCTGCACTTCCTATAGCTACGACTCTGCTTGCAAGTTGTCCCCATATTTTCAGTTAGCCATTGAAAGGAATGAAGTATTTTAGCCTCTCAACTTTTTTCTGTCACTCTTAGAGCCAAATTTTCTTCACTAAGTTGTTCCATGTATCCAGTTTACTGTAATGAATGGTAATTACAGCTTCTCCTCACCTGTATAGGTATAAAAATTAACCAGAAAATCTTCTTCCATTGACTTTAATGGGGTTCGAGTTGGAGTTCGAATAGAACCTCGAACCGAACATACTAAAGTTCGAGGTTCTAATCGAACTAGAACATTTTACTGCTCGCTCATCTCTATCAATAATGCCTATCCTCTTATCGAGTTGTCTTTAACAAAAAGTAAGGATGTTATTTCATCTAGATGTCCTCGTTCATAAAAAGGGGAATTTGTTTATGACCACTATGTATATGAAAGAAACGGATCGTAATAATGTATTACATCATGATAGTCAACAACCTCTCCAAGTTTTTAAGGGCATCTCTATGTCCCAATTTATACATGCACGACGGATCTGTTCAGAAGATAGTGAATATTTGATATATATGAAAAAAATTGAGAAGTTCATTAATAGAGGATACAATAGACAGGAATTAAGGAAGATAGGACAGGAGGTTTTCCAGATAACACGTCAGGAACTATTCGAAAGCAAGAAAAGAAATACGAGAGATAGATTTACATTCATGTCGACATATGACAGACGTGCAGGCATTATAAAAAGGGCCATTTTAAAACACTGGAAAGTGTTGCAGTCGGACCCTAAATTTGGATATATGTTTAGGGACCCCCCCACAATGGGTATATCGGAAAGGCAGAACATTAGGGCAACAACTTATGAGGTCCCAATTAACATCAAGGGATTCCACATGTGCAATAGTATAAAGGTGATTTACATGTTTAAATGTCCATGTGGAAAAATGTATTTTGGGCAGACAAGCCGGTCAGTGAAGATCAGGCTCAATGAGCATAGATCCGCTATCAGACAAAATAGGGTCAAAGTCGCTAATGCTGCACAAATAGAGTTAATGAAGAAAAAAACTCTGGTTAAATAAAACTTCAGCGAGACAACTGTAGCAAGACAAGTCTTAGAAGTGGGACACGGATTGTCAGAGCTCAAGTGGTGCGTTCTTGAAGAGCTCAGCTGTATTAATAAGGCTCAGTTAAACAAAAAGTTACTACAAAGAGAGGCCTTTCGGATCGCTTCATTGGAGGCATTGATCCCCAAACGGTTAAACGAAAATCTTATCCTTTGGGGTTTTATAATGTAATGTAAACCTACTATTTACATGCTTGAGAAAGGGGGCGGCGCTTCCCCAGAAACGTCGCACAGGTGTGCATTACATTCCGCCCAGTGTCTAATGGTCCCAATTTACCCAGGCTGCTGGGAATTCGACTGGACTAGTTCGAACAGCCAAATGAACGCCGCAATAAGGACACTTGAGTATACCAAGCACATTTAAATTGAAATACTGTAAAAATTGGAAGTGTTTTATTCTGTATCCACAAGGATTCGTTTGATTAAATATTTATATCTGTTTCACCGTATCCGATCTATGTGTTGCATGACTGTTTGAGAGATGGGAGAAAGCTCTCTACAGGACGGTGTGGTTGCTCAATTCAGTCATATATCTGGTGGTTATTCAATGAAAGGTTCCTGCCATTGCACAAGTCTATATTTGCTGCTATCCGCTGTTGCACCAGTCTGGTAATTACATGGGACCTTGTTATCTGTCACCTCTGCCTATACCCAGTGTCTTTGTCCTGCACTTTGGCTGTCACAGCGAGTAGCCAGGTGTAGCAACCTGGGGACCGGATATGCACATGCTGGTCAGCAGCCGAAGACAGACCTGGGGCAGGAAGCCACGAGCATGACCACGGTCCAGAGTGGGAACTGTGGGGTGCATTGTGATACGTACATACTTTACATCACATTTATTATGTGTTTTAGGTAGTTTCTAGACACGTCTGCAGCACATCCGACAAAAGGGAAAAGGTGAAATGATTTAAGACTGTCTGGTCTAAGTTTACACAGTCTAACTATCACACTGTTGATAAATATGCCTCAGTGTTAAGGTTATGTCTACACAGCAGTCTTAAAATGGCGTCTAAAATGCGAAGGCATTTTAACATTGCTGTACTGCAGCTTTTGGCTCAGGTTTATGCCAAAAGCTGCGGTCGATGTCCCACCAGCCCAGTACATGGGCTACATGGGAATCCAACGAGTATCTGGTGGAAGATAGAACATGTTCTATCCTCGGCCGGATGGACGGACCGCCGGCGGCTTCAGTAGGGAGCCTGTGCTGTGTAGACTACAGCATGGATTTTCTATTGAAGTCTACACAGTGCTGGGTACAGTCGGATTTTTGGTGGATTTTAAATACTGAATCTGCTGAAAATCTGTCGAGAATCCAGTGGAGTGTATACATATATGCAAAAACATGTCAGTAGCACTCTATAAACAGTAAGAGACAGTCACTGAATTTATGAACTATTTCAAAATGCATTTCTGCAACTTTCTGGACACAAAAATTTGAGGTTCTTAGTGCACATTTCTGATCAAAACTGTGAGGGCCCATCCACCAATGACAAAGTGACAGTTCAGATGGGGGATCTACAATTTAGCATTCACACCTTAAAAACAGCTTATGTGTAGTGTATGACCAAAATAGAGGCAGCCACAACCCCATGCAAACAGTCCAAAAAAAACAAAAAATGATCAGTACATCTAAAACAATCTTATATTGTATCCAAAAAGTAGTAGAAATACATTTTGAAATAGTACATGTATTAATTAACTGTCTCTTAGTGCTTGCAGAGTGCTGCCGATACATTTTTGTGTTTGCGGCCACGTCAGTGTGCACCTCCGTAATTTTTCTTTAAGGGTATGTTCACATAGTGTAAATTTACAATCTTGGGAGAGAGAGAGGAATGAACCGCACATCCTCACACTATACGTTTATCCAATGCTTCTCAGCAATACCTATAAAAAACGAACGGGAGGTTCTTAGTATACTTTTTGATCAAAACATATAGGCCCATTTGCTACGTCGAGGCGACCTCTATAAAGTGGGTCCCTACGCTAAATGGGGGTAATACTGCATGGCGGCCACCACCGCAGCAAAAGCCACGCAGATAAGGGGCACAGCCCAGTGGCCCTACAGCACCACTGCTGCCTGACCTAGCCCCCTGGCTCCAGGCTGCGCCACCCTACCAGCTCAGCATCACAGCAGCAATGGCCGCCACACAGCGCCACCACCACAACAGGCAAGGTAGACACTGTTCACCTTCCCAGGGCTCCCTTCAAACAGACTGCAAGAAACAGGGCATCAGCCCTTATACAGACTACTGCTAATTAAAAACACCTGGGCCAAATGGGGAGGAGTGCTGATCCATGTATAAAGAGAGAGACATGTATATACAACCTTGGGAGAGAGAGAGGCATGAACCGCAGATCATCACACTATACGTTTATCCAATGCTTCTCAGCAATACCTATAAAAAACGAACAGGAGGTTCTTAGTATACTTTTTGATCAAAACGTATAGGCCAACTTGCCACGTCGAGGCGACCTCTATAAAGTGGGTCCCTACGCTAAATGGGGGTAATGCTGCATGGCGGCCACCACCGCAGCCTGGAGCCACGCAGATGAGTCAGGCAGCAGTGATGCTGTAGGGCCTCTGGGCTATGCCCCTCATCTGCGTGGCTTTTGCTGTTGTGGTGGCCGCCATGCAGCATTACCCCCATTTAGTGTAGGGACCCACTTTATAGAGGTCGCCTCGACGAGGCAAGTGGGCCTATACGTTTTGATCAAAAAGTATACTAAGAACCTCCTGTTCGTTTTTTATAGATATTGCTGAGAAGCATTGGATAAACATATAGTGTGAGGATGTGCGGTTCATGCCTCTCTCTCTCCAAGGTTGTATATACATGTCTCTCTCTTTACACATGGATCAGCACTCCTCCCCATTTGGCCCAAGTGTTTTTAATTAGCAGTAGTCTGTATAAGAGCTGATGCCCTGTTTCTTGCACTCTGTTTGCAGGGAGCCCTGGGAAGTTGAGCAGTGTCTACTTTTCCTTTTGTGTGGCGGCCATTGCTGCTGTGATGCTGAGCTGGTAGGGTGGTGCAGCCTGGAGCCAGGGGGCTAGGTCAGGCAGCAGTGGTGCTGTAGGGCCACTGGGCTGTGCCCCTTATCTGCGTGGCTTTTGCTGCGGTGGTGGCCGCCATGCAGTATTACCCCCATTTAGCGTAGGGACCCACTTTATAGAGGTCGCCTCGACATGGCAAGTGGGCCTATACGTTTTGATCAAAAAGTATACTAAGAACCTCCTGTTCGTTTTTTATAGGTATTGCTGAGAAGCATTGGATAAACGTATAGTATGAGGATGTGCGATTCATGCCTCTCTCTCTCCCAAGGTTGTATATACATGTCTCTCTCTTTATACATGGACCGGCACTCCTCCCCATTTGGCCCAGGTGTTTTTAATTAGCAGTAGTCTGTATAAGGGCTGATGCTCTGTTTCTTGCAGTCTGATTGCAGGGAGCCCTGGGAAGGTGAGCAGTGTCTACCTTTCCTTTTGTGGTGGTGGTGCTGTGTGGCGGCCATTGCTGCTGTGATGCTGAGCTGGTAGGGTGGCGCAGCCTGGAGCCAGGGGGCTAGGTCAGGCAGCAGTGGTGCTGTAGGGCCACTGGGCTGTGCCCCTCATCTGCGAGGCTTTTGCTGCGGTGGTGGCCGCCATGCAGTATTACCCCCATTTAGCGTAGGGGCCCACTTTATAGAGGTCGCCTCGACGTGGCAAGTGGGCCTATAGGTTTTGATCAAAAAGTATACTAAGAACCTCCTGTTCGTTTTTTATAGGTATTGCTGAGAAGCATTGGAAAAACGTATAGTGTGAGGATGTGCGGTTCATGCCTCTCTCTCTCCCAAAGTTGTATAAAGTGTAAATTTACGCTTGTTTTGGGGAGTATTTTGCATTGAGATACGCCCCAAAATTTGCTTCTAACAACGTTGCACCACGTATTTTTGGACACTTTTACTTGCGTAAATTTAAGTACCTCGTCGAGTCTTTAGATGTTTAAGCAAGTAAAAGCCAATAGAAACAATTGTGCAGCATATTTTCAGTGCACAAACAATCCTAAATACGCTCCACTTTCTCACTTTAAAATACACCTCTCATTATGTGCATTTTGAGGCGTAAATTTACGCCATGTGCACATACCTTAAGATTGTTTTGTTTTTCTTCTCCAAAAGATATTATTTGTACCTGGTGATAATGAATTTACTGCTGGCACCTAAGGGTATGTTCACACGGCACCTTCACACGGCGTCTTGCGGATGCAATCAAAGAAATGACATGCAATTCTTGGATCGCATCCGAAAGACAGATCCGACAGACGCGATGTAAACATCGCGATGTTAGTCATTGCCGGCCGTGATAAAGTCACTGCTAATTGTTAGATGCGTCTCTGCGTCCGTTCTGATGGACCCAGAGACGCATCAGAAAAGCATATGTTCATACAGAGTGAAGACACCGTGTGAACATACCCTAATGTAGCATGTTTTTACAAAAGTGTCAATAGTATATTAATGGCAATGATTTGGTGATATTAGTACTTTCAAGGAGTTTGGGGCAAGGATGACCCTTTGCTATAATTGTCCCAGCACCTTAGTTGACAGTGGAGTTCATATTCATGTGCCTTCCTAAGTGGGTAAACAGATCCCAAGTGTTTTCAGTGTAAATCTAAGACACAGCACTGTAAGGCCATGTTCACACGGCTTAAAATGGGCCGTATTTCGGTCCGTAATTACGCGCCGGAGTGCGCCTATTACGGACGGAAATTGGCCCATTCATTACGGTAATTCACAGTTCTCATAGAGAACTATGGATTACGTCTCCTCTCTCCGCCCGGCGAAGCCGCCGGGCGGGGAGATAATTGACATGTGAATTACTAGCCGCAAATACGCGCCGCTAGCAATTCAAGTCTATGGGCCGGCGAAGTGCCGGCCCCCTGCTCAGTCCCCCGCTCCCGCCCCGCCCCTGTTCACACGGTGTATTTGCAGGGCGTAATTACGCCCCGCAATTACGCCGTGTGAACCTAGCCTAACAAGTTCTTGAAATTCTGAGGCCAGCTCCTAGCTAGCTACGAGCCAGCACCAGAGAATGGGAAGATGGCCACGCTTGCGCAGTTCTCCCTATTCATTTCTATGGAGGTTCACATAGAATATTTAACACATTTAATTAGAGAAAATGCTTCCTCCTTCACTTATCAGCCTCTGTTTCTCCCTTCTTCCTGAATGTTTATCTGTTCACTCATTTATAACTCAAGGAAATCCATCTTGCAGAGGAGATGGACTTCAGCTTCATTGATAAATCAGGTTACAGCTGTCCAGAGAAGTCGGTTGAAAGCAGAAAAGGAGGCAAGGTAGAGAGACACACAAAAATGGCTGTATGGTGAGTGTTTAATCCAGGAGTGCACAACATTTTCTGGTCGAAGGGCCACATTATCATATTGTACCTTTCCCAAGGGCTGCAGTACATCTTAGAAGGATGTTCCCCATCTGAGACCTTTATGACTAGGGATGAGCGATATTCTTGACAAAAGTTGCAATCGGCACGGTTTTTAGGCTTATCGGAAAATTCCGATCATGCGATAGTTTAGGTGACAATCTTACAGATAATCTATTACTAACACGCCATTTTCAGAGTTTCCTGTCATTTTGGCGGCCAGCCAATCAGATCCGAGGATAGAGGGGGTTGAGGAGGATGTAAAAAGTCAACACTTTGTGGGGTATGGATCTCATTGGCTGCAAAAATCACATGACCTTGTTTTATCTATGCAACTGCATTTCCTGTTTGAGCTCATTCTCCATCACACTTCACAGCAGGACGTGTCTGTCTGCGTTTAAACCAATAGCTCTTCTAATACAAGAAACCATCCACCTACATAAAGCTTAGAATAGAGTTAGATTAGAGAATTTCACTTCTTATTTAGTTAAAGTTTTAAGGATATCTTCTGGTGTGTGCAGCTGCGGGAGGGGTGGGGGACAGCTGCGGGCGGGAAGGAAGTTATCTTTGAAAGGAAGATATTTAGCAGCTCAGTGTGCCCTGTGATCTTCAATTGAAAAAGCATTGTTTTTTACCACTTTTTTGGCTTGCACAACTCTTATAGGAGTTGAAATGGTCCCTGTTTTTTCAGTTCTATTGCAATCCCTGCTGGGGGGAGGGGGTGGCGGCTGTGGTGGGGGCGGCAGGAGGAGAGGCATTTGAAAGGAAGATATTTTGCAGCTCAGTGTGTTCTGTGATCTTCAATTGAAAAAGCATTGTTTTTTACCACTTTTTTGGCTAGCAGACCTCTGATAGGAATTTAAATTGTCCCGGTTTTTTCAGTTCTATTGCAATCACTGCAGGGGGAAAGGTGGTGGCGGCTGCAGATAGGGCGGCAGGAGGAAAGGCATTTGAAAGGAAGATATTTTGCAGCTCAGTGTGTTCTGTGATCTTCAATTGAAACAGCATTGTTTTTTACCACTTTTTTGGCCAGCAGACCTCTGATAGGAGTTGAAATTGTCCCTGTTTTTTCAGTTCTATTGCAATCACTGCGTGTCACTGTTCCCAAAAACCGGCATAACTTATCCCTATAACTTTTAAATAGTTTTATCGAAGTCCGTGTGTCTGTTTGCCACAAAGTGCTTAGTTCTATGCAAATTGTATTATACATATTTGATAGTAAATTACGCCTCTTGTCAGTGGTGTGAAGGCCGCCATATTTATCCATATAAAATTGAAATACTCTTATTGCAGTCCGTGCATCTTTTTGGCGCAGAGAGCTCAGTTGTACGCATATTGTGTTATACATATTTGATAGTAAATTACGCCTGTTGTCAGTGTTGCGAAGGTCGCCATATTAATCCATATAAAATTGAAATACTCTTATTGCAGTCCGTGCATCTTTTTGGCGCAGAGAGCTCAGTTGTACGCATATTGTGTTATACATATTTGATAGTAAATCACGCCTTATCTCAGTGGTGCGAAGGCCGCCATATTAATCCATATAAAAATGAAATACTCTTATTGCAGTCCGTGCATCTGTTTGGCGCAGAGAGCTCAGTTGTACGCATATTGTGTTATACATATTTGATAATTATTTATACCTGTAGTCAGTGGTGTGAAGGCCGCCATATTAATCCATATAAAATTTAAATACTCTTATTGCAGTCCGTGCGTCTGTTTGGCGCAGAGAGCTCAGTTGTACGCATATTGTGTTACACATATTTGATAGTAAATTACGCCTGTTGTCTGCGGTGCGACGGCCGCCATATTATTCCATTTAAAATGTATATACTCTTATTGCAGTCCATTTGTCTGTTTGGCGCAGTGAGTTCAGTTGTACGCATATTGTGATATACATATTTGATAGTAAATTATGCTTGTTGTCAGTGGTGCGGAGGCCGGCATATTAATCCATATAAAATTTAAATACTCTTATTACAGTCCATGTGTCTGTTTGGCGCAGAGAGCTCAGTTGTACGCATATTGTGTTATACATATTTGATAGTAAATTATGCCTGTTGTCAGTGGTGTGAAGGCCGCCATATTAATCCATATAAAATTGAAATACTCTTATTGCAATCTGTGCGTCTGTTTGCCGCAGAGAGCTCAGTTGTACGCATATTGTGTTATACATATTTGATAGTAAATTACGGCTGTTGTTAGTGGTGCGAAGGCCGCCATATTAATCCATATAAAATTTAAATACTCTTATTGCAGTCCGTGCGTCTGTTTGGCGCAGAGAGCTCAGTTGTACACAAATTGTGTTATACATATTTGATAATTAATTATACCTGTAGTCAGTGGTGTGAAGGCCGCCATATTAATCCATATAAAATTGAAATACTCTTATTGCAGTCCGTGCGTCTGTTTGGCACAGAGAGCTCAGTTGTACGCATATTGTGTCACACATATTTGATAGTAAATTACGCCTGTTGTCAGTGGAGTGAAGGCCGCCATATTAATCCATATAAAATTGAAATACTCTTATTGCAGTCCGTGCGTCTGTTTGGCGCATAGAGCTCAGTTGTACGCAAATTGTGTTATACATATTTCCTAGTAAATTGCGCCTGTAGTCAGTGGTGCGAAAGGCCACCATATTAATCCATATAACTTTTTAATACTTCTATTTCACTCAGTGCGTCTCAGTTTGGCACTAACCGTGCATTTGTACGACAGTTTGTTGAAAACTATCAACTGCTACTGGGCAGTTGTAAATCTCAGGGACTGAAGGAAGAACACTGTTGATTTTGTGTTACGGTTCTTCCACCAAACCGCATTTCACAGATATTTAATAGAAACAATTCTAATTCTTATCCTAGTTGGCTGTTGGAAATTAGAGGGATTTAAGAATAGCTGTGATTTGCCGTCTTTCAATAAGAGACTGCCAAAAACTCTTCCATATCTTCTAAATTTTTATCTTTCTGAACATGGAGCGAATTGCAGGTGGTAAGCGAGCAAAGAGGGGATTTAGGACATGGAGGTAGAGGTACGAGAGAAGGTGCTCCTTCCAGTGCTGGCGACAACATGCAAGCCAGCGGATCGTCGGTTGCAGGACCGTCAGGCCTGTCATCGCTGGGTCGGTGCCCTTTGAATGTCAGTAACGAACAGCGTCACCAATCTGTTCTTCAGTGGGTAATTCAACCTGCATCCAGCATTCTTACCTCTCGTTCTCCCAGTCACGGCCACAAATGTCGTCATCATCATCGTCAGCATCCGTCCAACATGAAGCGAAGGCAGCCCAAATGTCAACTCATGTACCCACCACTGTGGACAATCCATTTTCTGAAGACCTGTTTGATGACAAAATGCGGTTGGGGTCAGAAGGCATTTCAAAAGATCAAGAGGCCAAAGAGGATGATTTTGTCTGCTTTGACGCCCAATCGCTGATGCCATCAGAGGAGAAGGAAGCCGGTCAATCGGCAAAAATCCCGGTCGGGCGGCAACGCCTTGCAGTGCCTGTTGCTTGTAGCCCGCAGCTCCAGGATATAGAATGTCAGGACAAGGAAGTCACCTGTGTTGATGATGATGATGATGATGACGACATTGCAGGTCCAACGTTGTCTATTCAGCAAAATTTGCTTGCGAGTGCTTCATCACTGGACGAGGAGGAAGACGATGGGGTAGTGTCAGTACGGGTCCCGCATCAAAGAGGGGGATGGCGGTCGCACACGTCCGTTGAGATTATTCCACCATCCATGATCAGCGGAAACACCGCTCCTAGCTTATCGCCGTCGAAAAGGTCCAGGACCTCTCAAGCCTGGGCCCTTTTTCGATCAAACCTCTGATTCACCCAGCGATGTCATATGCCGCCTTTGCCATAAACGCATCAGTAGAGGGAAGAATCTTAGGTGTTTAACCACCACCAACATGTCTAGTCACATGCAGCGAATGCATGAGTTGAAATGGAGGGAACACTTGGCGAGAAAAGGCCACACTGATCCTGGGCTTCCAACCACTGTCACACCCTCTGTCTCCACCTCCTCCTCCTCTGCCATTTTTAAGACCAAGGGTTCCTCAGCTGCCCACATCTCTTAGCATCATGAGCAAGGATCAGCCTCCGCTTCAGCTTCCACCGTCGCCCGAGTACCACCAGCACCAACAGAGACACAGCCTACCCCTTCTCCTTCCACCAGTTTGACCTGCAAACAGCGGCCAGTCTAGCAGCCAACCTTCTGTCTACCAGGTGTGGAAGCAGAAGAAACGCTTTAACCCCAACCATCCCAAAGCCAAAAGCCTGAATGTCAGAATTGCCAGGCTTTAGGCCTTGGAAATGTTGCCTTTCCGTCTGGTGGACACAGATGGGTTTCGGCCACATCATGGCCCTTGCCTGCCCCCAATACCAGATGCCGAACAGGCATTTCTTTTCCAGAAAAGCCGCCCCTGCCCTGGCCAGCCACGTGTCATCTAAAATCTCAAGCGTGTTGACTGCATCTGTGTCCGGCACAGTCCATCTGACCACCGATACATGGACTAGTAAGCACCGGCAAGGCCGCTATATCTCTGTGACAGCTCACTGGGTGAGCTGGGTGGATGTCTAGGGTGGTGACGGTGGCTCTCAGGCTCGGCGCACGCTCTTCAAAACCGCAGGGATGGTGCAGGGTTCTTTCCCCCCAGGTCCACGGGTAGCATCACGTGCCCAGAGAAACCAGGCCATGTTGAAAGTAATCTGTCTTGTAGACCATCAACACACAGGTCAGGAGCTGTGGACTTCTCTTCGCAACGAGACCGAGCGCTGGCTGGGTAACAAGAACCTTGTGCCAGGCAAGGTGGTGTGCGATAACGGTCGAAATCTACTGGCCGCCCTTAAGATCGGTAAGCTGGAGCACATCCCATGCCTGGCACATGTCATGAACCTCGTCATCCAGAAATTTCTAAAGCGCTACCCGCGTCTGGACTGCCTGCTGAGGAAGGCTCGAGGTCTGAGCTCACACTTCCGCCGTTCGCACCCTGCTTCGTCCCGGCTGGCTGCTTTACAGCGTCAGCTCGGCCCTCCCCATCAAACGTCTCATTGATGACGTGGCAAACAAAACGGGAAATTTCCCAAACCCCCACTCGCTCCAGCGATTGTGTAGGATTGAAAACATTAAACCCTGTTCATACTGTTTATATCCATTGATTATATCTAGAAACTATTTTTATACTGTTTGCATAAACTATTCTCTATTTCTATTACTCTTGACCAGTTTAAACAGATATTATACGCTTGGAATGCATAGCCTTTGCAAGAAAACTACCTCCAGGATGAACTTGTTCTGGAAGATGCTGATCTTACAATATTGGCTTATACAGCAAAGCAAATGTAGAGAATATGTCTTTGGCACTCTTCAGTTAAGGGCGGGTGCACACCAAAATTATATAACAGTCCGGGTGCACACCGACACTATAGTTTTCAATTCATAGAAAAAACTTTATTGAGTAACATAGTGATAACCATCCAGCTTCATAAAACATATAGTCATTATATTCTCATTTTTTAAGTGTAATAAGATTCGTATATTCTGACGTTTTGGTCCCTAATTGGACCTTTTTCAATTGAATCTCTAAAACAATAAAAAAACAACAATAACAACAAGATGTTAGTATACACAAATTGTTAGTATATACAACAAAATATGGTTAATGTGTTGCTGTTAATGACATAAAAACATTTTTTTAAAACAATTATTACTCATTCACAAGTTTTTACATTTATTCATTTCTTTGAGACTTTTTTATACCTATTAGAATACAATAGCAGAAAAGGAAAAATAATGAATACATATGCACATATAAGACAAGTGATTAGTCAAAAGAATGCAATACAAGCAACGGCATTTAATCCATGACAGTCAACAATGAATAAACGGTCAAAAAGGAAAAAGGTAACCTCTGAAATAACCTCTAAGAAGATAATATAATCCATGTTGTGCAAAGATCTATTTTATATTATATATATACTTATATATGTATAACTCCCAATTATATATTAAAGAAAGTGTAAGTGTACAGCACCTCAAAGGTCTTTTTATAGAAAAAAACTATCATTTAGAAAAATATCATCTAGAAAAAATTAATCCTCAGTGTGTCTCATTTATAAAATATAAGTCTCTATAGCAATTCAAGATAATTGTCCAAAATCTCAAGTGTATATATTAGTGTTCAAGTAACTAACTGAACAACTACCATTATATATTATCTAATATCAGACTTTCCTTTGGAGACAAAACTAGAAATCATATGGACCTTAGATCATGAGAACTTACCAGACGCGCGCTGCGCGATGGAGTGTATGGAGCCGGAACAAACAACCATGGCTCTCGCGGGTTTTTATATTGTCCGCGCATGCGCGCCCCTCTGCCCTTAATAGACATGGAGCGCCAAGACATATGGCTCCACAGCGCATCTCCACAGCGCATGCTTGATAGTGTCCTCAAGGAGACTCTCTTTTTTATACTTTGGTTATTCGTTGAAGATCAGGAGTGAGATGCAATGTTATATCAATATAATTGTGACATCCATACGAATCTTCGCTCCGTCCACACACATATCTCTATACTTCTAGGTTAGATTATTGATAATATTTGAATTCTGTGAGTGTACTCTTTGAAACCGATATATAACAATTAAATTTTGGATCCGCACTTACAGCGTTGGATTCTATTGAGGATTAGTGATAGGTGGACAGCGTCCGGTCTCGTTACCGGGTGACGTAAGTCGCGCATGCGCTGTGGAGCCATATGTCTTGGCGCTCCATGTCTATTAAGGGCAGAGGGGCGTGCATGCGCGGACAATATAAAAACCCGCGAGAGCCATGGTTGTTTGTTCCGGCTCCATACACTCCATCGCGCAGCGCGCGTTTGGTAAGTTCTCATGATCTGAGGTCCATATGATTTCTAGTTCTGTCTCTACAGGAAAGTCTGATAGTAGATAATATATAATGGTAGTTGTTCAGTTAGTTACTTGAACACTAATATATCCACTTGAGATGTGGACAATTATCTGTGAATTGCTATAGAGACATATATTTTATAAATGAGACACACTGAGGATTAATTTTTTCTAGATGATATTTTTCTAAATGATAGTTTTTTCTATAAAAAGACCTTTGAGGTGCTGTACACTTACACTTTTTCTTTAATATATAATCGGGAGTTATACATATATATATATATATAATAGATCTTTGCACAACATGGATTATATTATCTTCTTAGAGGTTATTTCAGAGGTTACCTTTTTCCTTTTTGACCATTTATTCATTGTTGACTGTCATGGATTAAAGGCCGTTGCTTGTATTGCATTCTTTTGACTAATCACTTGTCTTATATGTGCATATGTATTCATTGTTTTTCCTTTTCTGCTATTGTATTCTAATAGGTATAAAAAAGTCTCAAAGAAATGAAAAAATGTAAAAATTGTGAAGTGAGCAATAATTGTTTTAAAAAAATGTTTTTATGTCATTAACAGCAATACATTAACCATATTTTGTTGTATATACTAACAATTTGTGTATACTAACATCTTGTTGTTATTGTTGTTTTTTTATTGTTTTAGAGATTCAATTGAAAAAGGGCTCAATTAGGGACCCAAACGTCAGAATATTTTCGAATCTATTACACTTAAAAAATGAGAATATAATGACTACATGTTTTATGAAGCCGGATGGTTATCACTATGTTACTCAATAAAGTTTTTTCTATGAATTGAAAACTATAGTGTCGGTATACAGCAAAGCAGACAAAGATGGCGCAGAGTAAATTCCAAACCAACACCCAAGTCAGATGCATTTCACTGGACAAAACAACTTCATTTAAGGAAATGTGTTTTGCTGAGACTGTGCAATATTATGCAACGCATGCAGACTATGAAGGACTGATGTATATCACCATATATGAATATGTATTTGATTTCGTTATAAACTTGCCTCCCCAAAAGCTAATTAACCAATGATCAAACAACACAATGAATACGTATCACACACTATAAAAGTCTCTACTTCCTGAGAATAAAACAGAACTACTTTCCAGACAACACTGTGTGTATGGAGTGTAATTCTCGGAGCTGCAGCTGTTTTCAGAAAATTTGTCCCAAAATTTTTGGAAAGAGATAGCAATTTGGATCGGGAAATTGGTTAAAAAAAGGGAAAAATCCTCCCTTATAAATTTTGGGGCCCGGGAGCGTAATGATTAACCGAAATATGAAGTTACACAGGGGCCTAAACAAGCAGCGGTGCGGACCTCGGGGTGTTGAGCCAGAGAGTGGAAAAGGCAGGTGAAAGCTTTGCACCATACTTGCGATTTTTGAAAAACCCCACAAAATGGTCAGGGGTGGCAATGCCCTTTTTTGTCACCCTTAGCCTTTGTGGGTGATTTATTTTGGGAAACAATTGTTGGACACTCTAAAAACCAGCGGTCCCACCAGCGGAGGAGTGGACAGAGTTTGGAAAAGGGCCCCTTTTTTCTTTTCGAACCCCAAAGGGGGCCCGTTTCAAAAAATTTATCGGTTTTAAAGGGGTGGGGGGGGGCCCACCCCCCCCGGTTGAAGGGGGGATTCAACTTCAGGGTTAAGCACCCTGAGGCAAGCCCGGGGGCTGTTTTTGAAGTTTGAGGGCGGAAAAAGGAGGGGGGAGGGGGAAAAATTAGGTTTTCCCTTGGACACCGCCCTTTAAAAAACCAAAAAAAAAATTTCCCCAAAAACCTTTTTTGGGAGGAAGGGGGTTGGCACGGATTTGGGGCGGAGGAGGAAGATGAAAAGATGTTTGTAGTCCCCCTCGACCCCAGAGGCTTTGGATGCAAAGCTCCATCTCTGAATGAGTGTTTGGGATGCCCCATTTCCTCAACATGATCCTCGATTAAGGCCATCAAATGAAAACATTTTGGGTGGCCCCCCCTCGATCCCCGTTACAAAGCAAAAATCAGCATTTTCCCCTTCCACCACCCAAATAGAGGAAAAAATGTAGGTTGGAGACCGTGTGATTATCAACTGGGAATTTTTTGGCCTGCTTCACGTTCTTAAAAATATCATTGGAAAAACGTCAGCAAGTGCGCAGTAGGTGCCAAGTAGATGTAGCAGCAGCAGCATGCATTGTGGCAGAAGCCTAATGGTGTGACCTTCTGGCATTTCTTATTTACCACCTCACCATCGAATGTAATGGCAGGGCACACATACAACACACAGAGACCAGCTTTAAGATCATGGTTGCACGACTATTTGTCTCAACACCGATGTTTTGGGATTTGTTCCGGACCAATCGACTTCTGGGTATCCCAAAAAATGGATGAATCGGCCCAAAGCTAGCTCGCCACGCCACTAGAGGTGTTGTCCTGCCCAGCAGACTCAAGCAGGTCATATCCTGAGCGGACCTTCAGAACAGCTGGAGAGTCATTACAGACAAACGCATCCCGGCTTTCCACTGATACTGTGGATCGTTTGACTTTAATCAAGATGAATCAGGCATGGGATCTCTGATGATATGTTCGTGGCCCCCAATTGCGAGGTCCACCGATTAGTTGACCGGTTCTAATTTCACATTCCTCTTCAAACAGAAATGGTCTCTTGAAAAAAAAATTTTAAATGATCATTTCTTACTGCATTTTTATTCTCAGTTCCCCAAAAATGGTAATTTTGGTGGTTTTGCGGTGAGGAAGACTTTAAAAGACACCAATGGAACACGTTTCAATGAAAAAAAAAAACGTGATTCCATTTACTCACTTCATCTTTAAATTGCTTCGCCACTGTCAATGGTTTTTGGGGTCATGGTTGTGTGAGTACAGCTATAATCAAGGTTCCTTTGGAACAGAAATGTGGGTTTTAAGGGCATTTTCTCTCACACAATTTTTTTTTACAGTGGTGAGAAGTTCTTTTTTTAAATTTTTCTGGATCATGCTGCTGTGAAATTAAAGCTATTATTCTCACAGGTCCTTTTTTAAGGAAATGTGGTGTTTTAACAGACATTTGTTCTTCACAATTGTCAACAGTGGCTGAATGTGTCATTGTTTTGGAATTATATGGGGGCATGGTGCTGTCAAAAACTGAAATAGGTAGGACATGTCTTAATGGACAATATTGAAAAATGGGACTTGTTTTTTGCAAGATCTTTATCATTAGCTAGCATATATGTAGTGAGACAAACCCATTCTAATACCAATTAAAAAAAAAGAGAAAACAAAGGACGTGGTGGGCATTCCATCCTATTTTAAAAATGTGTTTTCTAGAATTTTAAACATACCTAAAAAACTTGTAGTACAAAATAAGATGATACAAATATTCATCGACTTGCTAAAGGGAGGTACGGAAGACTTGAACAGATGAAGGGTTTATTCAGAGGCATGGAGTATGGAGCACATTTCACCACCCAAAAAACAGAGACAATTTCATCCAACACGTTGGAGTAAAACGAGAAAAAGAAAGCCAAGGGAATAATGGGCACCATGGGTAAAAAAGGAGGCGTTCAACCACCAGCATTTCCATAGTTGTAAGACTCAATGGTCGCACTCAGTGACAGAGCGGGCAAGCGCTCTACGTAGAGGGCAGTTAAGAAAACTTTCTCAAGGCTCACAGGTCTTGACTGTGTACTGAGGAAGGCATGGAGGTCTTAGCTCACCATTTCACTTTGCATCTGCTTTCAGCACGTATGGTTTTAGTTTGCTGCGTCATAAGGGGCATTTTTGCCATGTTACATAGATGTAACTCGGCCCTGATAGCTGGAAACCTGCGTGTTAATAGATGACGAACACCAGGCCTGGGCTCTCATCCGGCACCAATGTATGTCTGGCTATGATAGCTGAAACATGGTGTTAGTTAAATGGATGTCGAACACAGCCCTGGCTCTCACCGCACCCACTGGTTAAACTACCGGCCTGCATTGTTTGAACCTTGCGGTGATCCCTCGTTTACACCCTCACCTGCCTTGATCAGTAATTTCCTTTCATCCCAACTTGAACAGTAGAATGCAGGGATTGTCGGAACAGGCCTAGTTGAACCTACTGGGGGACATCTGTTTTTTTGCTTCACCATTTCTAATGTCCGGTGGATCAATGTCACCTGTAAAATGGCAAGTACCTTAGCCGCAGCTGTATTGGGAAATACTAGTTGTTTTTTAATTTTTTTTTTTATTTTTTTTTTTTTTTTAATACTAATTATAAATATTTTTTTTTTTATAGTTTTTTTCTTAATGCGAAATTTTTCTGCTGATGGTCCATAAGGGACCTGTGCGGGTTTATTGGGTCATGCTGCGTTACAGGATATGGGATAGTCAAATGCCATTTCACTAAAATTACTGCTTCTAAGACTACTTTTTTCCGGCACTTTTTAATCTGTGGGTTGCATGCAGGTTTGAGTGTCATGCTGCGGTCCAGAACAGGGATAGTCAATGTCCAGTTCAACAACAATGGGGTTCAAAGGACTCTTTTTCCGGCACTTTTTACTAATCTGTGCGTCAGGACAGGTTTAGGTCATGCTGCGGTCCAGGGAGCAGGTATAGTCAATGTCCAGTTCTAACTCAAATGGTTGTTCAAAGGACTCCTTTTTTCCAGCTCTTTTTACTGCAGTGGGTCATGCGGCTTTGGGGTCTTGCTGCGGTCCAGAACAGGTATTAGTCAAATGTCCAGTCACTAAAATGGTGGTTCAAAGACTTCTTTATACAGCACTTTTTAATCTGGTCAGACAGGTTTTAAGGGTCAAGCTGCGTTCCAGGGACAGGGTATTAGTCAATGTCCAGTTCAACTAAAATGGTGGTTCAAAAAGGACTGCTTTTTTTCCAGCACATTCCTAATCTGTGGGTCATGCGGGTTTTGGGGTCATGACTGCGTATTAGGACAGGTATAGTCAATGTCCAGTTCAATAGCTAAAGGTGGTTCATAAGGACTCCTTTTTTCTGGCACCTTTTTAATCTGTGGGGTTCAAGCGGGTTTGACGGGTCGAGCTGTGGTTTACAGGACGGTATAGTCAATGTTACAGATTAAACTAAAATGGGTGGTTCTAAAGACTCCTTTTTCAGCACTTTTTAATTTGGGTTCATGCGGTTTGAGGGTCATTGCTGCGGTCCAGGACAGGTATGTAATGTCCATCAACTATAAAAAAGGAGTTCAAAGACTTCTTTTTCCGGCACTTTTTTTTAATTCTGTGGGTCATGCAGAAATTTAAGGGTCATGCTGCGGTCCAGGACCAGGGATAGTCAATGTCCAGTTCAACTAAAATGGTTGTTCAAAGATTCCTTATTTCCAGCACTTTTTAATCTGTGGGTCTGCAGGTTGGAGGGTTCATGCTCTGGTCGGTACAGGGACATGTATAGTCCAATGTCCAGTTCAACTTAAATGGAGGTCAAAAGACTCCTTTTTCTGTCACTTTTTAATATGTGGGTGTTAGACAGGTTTAAGGGTCATGCTTGCGTTTCAGGAACAGGGAATATGTCAATGTCCAGTTCAACTAAAAATGGTGTTGGTTCAAAAGACTTTTTTTCCAGCCACTTTTTAATCTGTGGGGTATGCGGGTTCTTGGGAGGTCATGCTTGCGGTCCAGAAAAAAAGGTATAGTCAATGTCACAGATCAAAACTAAAATGGTTGGTTTCAAAGGACTACTTTTATCCAGGCACTCTTTTTAATCTGGCTGGTGTCAGACAGGTTTAATGGGTCATGCTGCGGTTCAGGAACCGGTATTTAGTCAATGTCAGTTCAACTAAAATGGTGGTTCAAAGGACTACATTTTCTGGCACTTTTTAATCTGGGGGTCAGCGGAGTTTGAGGGTCGTGCTGCGAACAGGAGACAGGATAAGTCAATGTCCAGTTCAACTAAAATAGGGTGGTTCAAAGACTCCTTTTTCAGGCATTTTTTAATCGGTGTGTCATTGCGGGTTTGAGGGTCTATGCTGCGGTCCAGGAAAGGTTTAGTAATGTCCAGTACACTAAAAAGGAGGGTTCAAAGGACTTCTTTTTCCGGGACTTTTTAATCTGTGGGTCATGCAGTTTTTAAGGGTCATGTTTGCGGTCCAGGACAGGGTTAGTCATGTCCAGTTCAAACTAAATGGTGGTTCAAAGATTTCCTTTTTCCAGCACTTTTTAATCTGTGGGTCATGCAGGTTTTGGGGTCTTGCTGCGGTACAGGACAGGTATAGTCAAATTTCATTTTCAACTAAAATGGAGGTCCAAAGACGCCTTTTTCTGTCACTTTTTAATAAGTGGGTCAAACGGGTTTTAAAGGGGGTCTTTTGTTTGCTTTTCCAGGACAGGGATAGTCAATGTCCAGTTCAAACTAAAATGATGGTTCAATTAATACTGCCTTCTGGCATTTTTTAAATTTTTTGGGGGTTCAGGCAGGTTTAAGGGTCATGCTGTGGTAAATGGACATAGATAGTGAATAGTCTGTGACTTTTTTTCTGTGACTCTTGTTGCCTAATTGTCTTGCCTAAGATGTAGCACGTATCCAGTTTACTGTTGTGGCTGTTTTTTTCCAGCTTCTCCACCCCTGTTTGGGTTTTAAGAATGAAGTGTTGTTCCTCTCCCATAGACTTTAATGGTCATCGGCGATAATCTGCTATCGACTATCGGCATGATAATTGACGATATCAACTATCGTTCCGATAACGATAGTTGACAAAATCACTCATCACTATTTATGACACTTCAGTTGTCAACACCAAAAGTGACTGAGAGGTCTTGGCTCCACTTTAGGGGCTGACAATCAGAATGCTTGGTACTCCAGACAGAGGATATGAGGTGCTTATATTCATTGTAGTTCTAACTAGAGACAACAATACACATCTATAGGCTCCTCTCCAACTCATCTCCACCTTTTTGGAGACTCAAACCCACCAAACATTTTCATGATATATTTTGTGGATATATAAATAAATACTCCTTTGAGGAAAAAATCCAGAGATAATACAAGAAACTGTTTTAAAGGATTGCTTATTTAGGTTGCTTTAAATAGCATATACACGCCTACAATGCCAGCCATACAGTGCTCACTACAACAGTGCCATCAGTTGAATGCAGCTGCTGAACAGTCCTTTCTGAAGTATGAAGACGGAGACAAAGCATGTTATGTACTGCTGTGTGCTCCCTGACAGCTGCGGGGGCACACAGAGGGCACTGGGAGCTGCATGTTATGCATCCTTGGTTTTAATCCATACTTGCCAACCTTTTAAATCACTAATCCAGGAGGTTTTAGCCCCAGCCCTGGTTTATATCAGTTTGCTTATATCCCTCCACTTTTGTATCCCAGTTTCAAGGCGAACTTGCCAAAAAATAGAGTTGTCAAGTAAGGTTTAACCTCACCTTAGTGCTAAACTCACAAATATACTGGTTCTTACTGCTGTCCTTTATGCTGTTGCTTGTGTTTGTGTGTCTCCTGCATTCACTTTCCAGCCTCTCCTCTCTCCAAAACTGCAATTAAATTTAAAAGCCTTAAGCTATGTCTGCACTGCACACATTTTTGTTAGTTTTTTTCAGTGTTTTTCGTTTTCTGAAACTGCTGAAAAAACGACTGAAAATACATTCCATAGACTTTAGTAGTAAAAAACGTTCTGTAGTCTCCATGCGCAAAAAAATACAGCAAAAAAAGGTAAACCATGCCAAAAACAATGGGTTTTATGAAAGGTTTTAGAATTTGGTTTTCAGGGAGTTTGTTGTCCAATACCTTATATCGTGATGAGAAAATGAAGAAAATAATGCTTTCATAGAGAAGACATTTGAAAAATCTTATTAATAATTGGTTGAAGCAAAGGATTTTAAATTTAGAAAATGTGCTAATTATTAAAAAAATTAAGTAGTTTGTATTTCATTTTTTAAACATACACTATATCAATTAAAATGTACTACTAAAGTGTGTCATTAAACAGCATTCTCAAAATTGCTTGAATAAGTGAAAGCATGCCAAAGTTGTTACAACATAATGTGATGGATATAGAGACACTTCCCACTTCCAAGTGTCATGGGTGCATCTGGAAAGGTTAATCTCCCCTCAGTCAATCCTGTACTCAGTTTCTTCTAAGGTTGCCAACTGAACATAAATCAAACCCCAACACAAGCTGCTACCACTTCTCAAATACAGATGACAAGTACTCAACAACAACACTGCTCCCCAGCAGTCGAAGGGTTAAATACTGTAAACCACACAAACTGCATTTCAGCAGTCAGATGATTACACAATCAATCAAAGGCTATGTATTCTTTCAGAGCATAAAAAGAGCAAATTTATGAGGAGTATTATTCAGCTTATATAGACAAAAGGTTCAGTGTTTACAAAGTACAAAATGAGACAAAATAATACGACACAGAAATACACGCAGTTGAACTACAGAGACCTGGAATATTTAATTGTTGGTGTCATTTAATTCACCCTTTCCGGACAATGGAGTATGTTCAGGATGAATGTCCATCCTCTGAAACATACAGACCCAGACCCAATGTTAAAAGTCCCAGTTGATTAATAGACTTTAACCCTGGGCCTTCTATCAGTTATGCACTAGAGATTGTTGGTGTATTATTTTAGAAAGCAACCATTTTGTGGCCAGCAGCATCCAGATGTGGTAAATTTTCCATTACATTTACACATTTCAAATTTTAAAAATGAGGCTTCATCCTAAAGGCCAAAACTAAAAGGGATTTTCCATCTGGCTGCTTCACAGAGCTTTCTTTTCAC
>JAODAL010054942.1:0-24298 GCA_025379985.1 Phyllomedusa bahiana | reverse complement strand
TGTTTTTTTTAAAACAATACGAGAGAAAGGGCCCCCAATGCACCAACCACAGTGTTTAAATTTTGGGGAAGAATTTTAAAAAACCCAAAAATAACGATATGGTGTTGGGGGCTGGAAGAAATTTCAACAAAACGAATTAGTGAAAAAAGGGAAGGAGACTTTTGTTTCATCACAGGGCAATATCGGTTTTAAACCCGCCCCCCCGCAGGCCCGACGGGGCTGACAGCCTGTCCTAAATGTACGGTCCCAAAAACTGATAATACAGGGGATGTGGCATTGTGTGGCTACCCAGAATTTCGGGACAACTTTTTCCTTTAGTCGAAAGGGGGGCGTAATGAATCCCCAAACCGGAGGCGCTGTTGTTCCATGATTTGCCTCTTTAGGACCAAACTCATTTCGTGCATGACTCCTGTTGGGGGCCAAAGTTATATTAGAAAATGGGGATGCGATGTACCTCCTATAACATGGGGTTCAAAGGAAAAAGAAGTACATGTACGCAGAAAGGGTGAAGCACAACCCGAAGGGCTCACAGTCTGAAAATTCTTTACACAATGGCAGCATTCGGGAAGGTTTCCCTTCAGATCAGACATCGTTCGGGTCTATCCCCTTCCGGTATCCAGAGGGTATTTAGGGCGCCGGGGGGGAATCAGGCAAGCTTGCGCCCCCCATGACCGGGCAACTGTCTCATTGCTAACTTGGGGTGGGAGTGGGGGCCCCGGGGCACTGGTCCCTTCGTCATCCTCCTTAAATTTTCCCCCTCTAAGATAAGTATCATAACAATTAAATGTCACAAATAGATTTTTGCAATAGGATCATAACCCTCTTAGGGGGGGAACCAACCTTTTCCTATTTTTTATGGTGCGGGAATAGTGGTATGATGATTTAAAAGCTTTCGTTTTAACCCATTTTTTTTTAATGCTTTTATAAGGGTCTTGAAAATTAGGTTAAAAATAATGTTAACAAAGGGGTTTGCAAAATGGGACACGCGTTTAGATCGTATTAATCCCCCCGAGACGAAAATCCCGGGAACTACAAAACTGGAGAAGACTGATTTTAGAAATGTAAGGCAATTGGGAGTTGGGGCTCTCCTAGACAGATAAATGTTCACCGACTACCCCTGATCTTTTGTTGTGCCCCAGGGAAAAAAAAGAGGCGCTGGGGGGGGTTTCGCCCGATGGAGTGTTGACATTGGGCCCCCCGGGGGGCTTTGATTTTTCTGGGTAGGGGGAAGCCTTGAGAGCTGCGGCTTTTTTTACCAGTTTTGGGTTTCAGGGGTTGCACTTTACCCCCCCAGGAAAAAAGACAGGACGATGCGTCGGCGTGCCCTTGTCTGCACTGCTCGTCTGATGACGAGGGATATGGGTGGGCTTCTGGGGGAGGGCGGAGTGAATGCAGGGTATGAGGCTCTGGATTGTATGGACAACCCACGGGTTTTGTAGCTATTATTTGAGTGAACATTGAAATCGTTCCCGTATCTTTTTTCATTCTGTGCTCCCCGCTGCTCGGCCTCTTCCCTCTCCCCATCTGCAACTGCAACGTCCATGATTTGTCTATATCATCTCCTAAAAACAGAGAGGAGGTAGAGGCTCACTTCGTGGCGAGACCCCTTTAAGGAGTCTAAGGAGTCTGGGGAGTTGGGGACACCTATTAATTTCTGTCAATCTCTGTAATTCTCTTTAAAGTGACCTAATATGTTGTCTCACACTATGTTTTGCTACATTTCTTAACTTTATTGTTGTAAAGTGATTTTGTGAAAAATCAATAAACATGAGTTTACAAAAAAATAAAAAAGCACTTCAACATAAAAAACTGTATAAATTGACCCACCGGTAAAACTAACTTGTCACATAAAATGCCGTGACCCCTTTTTAAAAATAAAAAACACTACTAGGATTGCAGTATTTTCTTCACCCTGTCTTCCAAAAAACGGATTTAAAACCAATCAAAAAGCACTGTCCCCCCAATAGTGATACCAATAAAAACATCAACTTATCCTGCCAAAAACAAGCACCTACATATCTCCCTGCACGGAAAACTAAAAAAAAGTTATGGCTATCAGGATATGACAACATAAAAATGGAATTTTTTATAAACGCATTTCTATTGTATAAAAGCAATAAAACATAAAAACCTATATCAAATTTAAATCATTGTAATTGTACCGACCGCATAGTAAAGATGTTATGTCATTTATGCGGCACGGCGAACGCTGTGAAATTGAAACCCAAAAATGGCAGAACTGCGGGGTTTTTTGCCCCATTTTCATGGTCCAATGCTAAAATAACTATGGACACCTGTGTGCCCAAAATGCACAATACAACCATAGATGAGACCTCAACCAAGACTGTTTCAATTGCCAAGCACCCCACCCTCGCTTGCATGGCCTGCCGTGCACCCGAACTACAGTTTACACCCATACATAGGGTACTATTGAACTTGCGTAAAAAATATTTGGGTGCTTTTTTTTCTAGGATTCCTTGTAAAAATAAAACATTTTCAGCTAAAATTGCAGATTGTTGAAAAAACATTTTTTTTCAGTTTCACCCCCTAAAGCTAAAAAATTATGTGAAACACCTGTGGGATAGATATATTCACTGCACTCCTGGATATATTCCTTAAAGGGTGTAGTTTCCAACATGGGGTCTTTTTAGGGGTGTTTATTAAGTTTTAGCACCTTAAGGCATCCGTATAAAATGTATATTACAAATTTTCTTGAAAAGGTGAAAAAAAAAATACTAAAGTTATAAGCCAACCAATGTCATAAAAAAATAAAAGAAAATTTTAAAAATGATGCCAACCTACAGTAGACATATGGTAGATGCTAGTTATAAGCTATATTGAGTGGAATAACTGTCTTACACGCAGAAATTTTTAAAGTTTGAAAATGGCAGTGTTTTCAAATTTTTCATGGTATTTTTCACAAATACACAAGTACTGTTTGGACCAAAATTTCTTACTAACTTAAAGCACAATGTATAGTGGGAAAACAGTCCCTGAATCACATGGTAAAAGTGTCAAAAAGTTATTCTCACATAAAGTGAAACATGTCAGATTTCAAAAGTGGGTCTCCCTTAAGAAGTTCAAAACTGGCTGTGACGTTAAGGGGTTAATACTGACACAGTGTAATGTATTATCATACAGAGGTATGTTAATACAGGACTATGCTAATACATAACTTAATGCAAAAAAAGAAAGTGTACAAACAGATATCCCTTATTGGGAGTTTAAAAAAAGTAAAAAACATAAAGAAGTGTGGAAAAAATAAATAAATATAAATATTTAAATATTTAATAAAAAGAAAAAAATATTGTGCATTCAGTACACAAAAAACCCTACACATATTAGGTATCCACATGACCATAATAACATGTAGAATTAATCTAACAGGTTATTTAGTGTGAAATGTGAATGGTATAAAAAATAATAAAAAACAAAATTATAGAAAAACTTTTTTTATGTTCAGGTTGCAAATTCTTATTTTAAAAAATAACACAGTAATTTATATGTACACTCAAACTATGCCCTCACAAAACAATATAAAAATATAAAAAAAAATAAAAAGTAAGGACTGTTGAAATGCTGGGAAGCAAAAAATAAAACATTTAGCTGGTCATTAAGATCTTTTAACCTGATCCCTAAGGGTATGTTCCAACGGGGTAATTTTATTACGCCTCCTCTCCCCGCTCGTACAATACGATCGTATTGTACGCGCGGGGAGATAACTGAAATGTCAATTACTTGTGGCGAATACGCGCTGCGAGTAATGAATGTGAATTCTGGCCCCCCCCACGCCGCGGGAGTACGTGCGTACTAGCGCGAGCTCCCGAAACACACGATGTACGCGCCGCAGTACATCGTGTGAACATACCCTTAGGGATCAAGGTTTACAGCTTGTAAATAGTGTTGAGCGAACCGTTCGAGAAAAGGTTTGTTCAAGTCGAACTTTATGATTTTGAACCGAGCAATTCTCGGTTCGTTCGAATAAACTGCGTGTTCGACGCGTACGTTTGCCGCGCCATTTTTAACTTTTTTACTTTCGTTTTCAGCTCTTTCCTGTACTTTTGACGCCATTCAATCAGTGTAGACAATAGAGAAGTGTCCAATAATATCCCCCGTGAGGGTGTACGGATCTCATTGGCTGCTAAAATCACATGACCCCGTTCTATGTATTACACTGTATTTCCTGTTAAACGCTATTTCCAGTTCAATCTCTGTACTGAACACACTTCTCTCTGTGTCTGCATGCTTCAATGCATGCTGGCACCCAATTTCTCAGCAATTTTATACAGGAATAGCTGCTAGTTAGTTTAGTTAGAGGGAGGAGGGGGGATAGCAAGTTTAGGGAATTATACACAGCAATAGTTAGGTAGTTATAAATTGTTGGCTGCATCTATGTAACTTAAATATCCTTCTTCTTTTTTACCATTCAAAGTCGTACTTGTTTACGTTTTAAAGAAAAGTTTATAATAAAGTTGCTATGAAGTTTGAAAATTTATGGAGAATGGCACATTACTTTGTTGCGATATGCTGATGCGGGAATTTGAGACCTGCATACGTTGCCGATAGAAGGATACATTCATAGATTGAGTGGCGGTATATTTTGAAATAAGTGACCTTTTTTGATCAAGCCTCAGATTCACCAAGTGACATTATATGCCGGGTTTGCTTTCAAAGTGTCAGTCGAGGAAAGAATATAAAGAGTTTAAGCACCACCAGCATGAACATGCATGTAAAGCATGAATTGCATTGGAAGAGTCACTTGGAGAAAAAAGGACACACAGGTTCTGGGCTTCCAACCATTGTGACCTCTTATGCCACCTCCTCCTCCTCCTCTGCCACTTCCAAGCCCAAGCGCTACTCTGCTGCTGATGTGCCGGAGCAGCATAAGCAAGCACCAGTCCCAGACACTGTCGGACAATTCCCACCACCAGTAACGCAGTCTACACCTTCACCTTCTAACAGTCTGACCTGCACGCCATACAGCGGCCAGTCTGGCAGCCAGCCTTCTGTGTACCAAGTGTGGGAGCAGAAGAAACGCTTTCACCCCAACCATCCCAAAGCCACAAGCCTGAATGTCGGCATTGCCAGGCTGTTGGTTTTGGAAATGTTGCCTTTCCGCCTGGTGGACACAAATGGGTTCCGCCACATCATTGCCCTGGCATGCCCCCAATATCACATGCTGAACATGCATTTCTTTGCCAGAAAAGCTATGCCTGCTCTGGCCAGCCAACTTTCAGAAAAGATCTCCAGCGCATTGGCTGCATCTGTGTCCACCAAAGTCCATCTCACTACAGACACATGTACTATTAAGCACAGTCAAGGGCGTAACATCTCACTGACTGCTCACTGGGTGAGTTGGGTGGATGACAGTGCCTCTGGTGATGGGTCTCAGCCGACTGTCTTGCACACTGTTAAGATCATACAGTGTTCAGATCCTCAACCTCCATGGGTAGCATCACGTGCCAAGAGAAACCAGGCCGTTCGGAAATTAATCTGTTTTGGAGACCGTCAACACACAGGTCAAGAGCTGTGGACAGCTCTGCACACTCAGACTGACCATTGGCTGGGTGCTAAGAACCTGGCCACTTTTAGATAACCTGGTAGTTTCTCATTGATATGCGCGGTGAAGGCCCGCCTGTCTACTTGCTAAACTCCAAGCTGAAGACGCTGGAGCTGCTATGCCGGAGAGGCACGAAAAACATATGCTTCATATGGACTTTGCAGGACTGTTGGCCACATACTGCTAATCGTGATACACGCAAGTAACCCACTGTAATGGTTTTAAGTGGTTGTTCTTGATATTTAATAAATTATAGAAGTTGTTACTATATTGTATCCACTGAAAGCTTATTTATGCTAAGAACCTGGCGCCAGGCAAGATGGTGTGCGACAATGGGAGAAATCTCATTGCTGCCCTTAGGATCGGTAGACTTACGCACAAGTCATGAACCTGGTTGTGCAGAAATTTCTCAAGCGCTACCCAGGTCTTGACTGTTAGCTGAGGAAGGCTCGAGGTCTTAGCTCACACTGCCGGCATTCACACCCTGCTTCGATACGAATGGCAGCTGTTCAGCGTCATCTGGGCCTCCCACTAACCGTCTCATTGTTGACGTGGCAACACGCTGGAATTCCACCCTCCACATGCTACAGCGACTGTGGCAGCAGCGTAATGCCATTATGCAGTATGAAATTTCGCATGGCCTCACGAACAGTGGTGCGGACCTCGGTGTGTTGAGCCATAGAAAGCGGAGGCAGTTGAAGGATCTCTGTACCATCTTTGACAGTTTTGAAGACGCCACTAAAATGGTCAGTCAGGGCAATTGCATTATCAACATGACCATTGTGGTCATATTTTTACTGAAACAAGGGTTAGATTCTCTGCGGCAGCAGGTCCCGGCAGTGATGGAGGAGGAGGATGAGGCGGACACTTAGCCTTACCCGCTGGAGGATGTAGAAGGCCCGACTGTTTTCCAATTGTATCGGTCTTCTTTAGGCAGTGGTCGAGGTCCAGGACGAGTGCAGGATGGCAGTTCAGCTCACAGAGTAGAGCGCATGAGGCTAGCCATGGCTCTGGTGATGGTCAGGATGAGGAAGTGGAGGAGAATGATGAAGCAGTGGGGGACACCCCCGGTACCGATTACCCTACGGTGGTAAGAGGGTGGCACAGATTTCAGGAGGAGGAAGAAGAGGAGGAAGATCTGGTTAGTGCCCCTCAACCTCGAGGTTTGGAAGATCCTGGCAGCATCTCACACATGAGTGCTTGGATGCTACATTACCTGCAACATGACCCACACATCAAAGCAATCAAAATGAACAGCGATTACTAGGTGGCCACCCTCCTTGATTCACGTTACAAATCAAAAGTCAGCAATTTCCTTCCACCCACACAAATAGACAGTAGAATGAAGGAACTTGAGACAGTGCTCACTGACCAACTCGAGACATCTGTTATTTTCACATTCTAATGTCACAGTGGAAGAACGTCAGGAACGTGCCAGCAGTAGAATGGCAAGTAGCTGCCACAGCAGCAACAGCTGCCGGTGTGGCAGAAGCGCACTGGTTAACATTTTTCACTCGTTTTTTACAACCTCACCATTGCCTGCAAGGCAGGGCAGCATTCAGACACACCAAGACCGCCATATGAGCATAGTCCATGACTACCTGCGGCTCAACCCCGAGGTTTTTGGACTTGATCTGGACCTATTCAACTTCTGGGTGTCCAAAATGATGAATGGCTTGAGCTTGCTCGACAGGCCATACAAATTTTATTCTGCCCGGCAGCCAGCGTTATCTCAGAATGCACTTTCAGCACAGCTGGCGGGGTGATAACTGACAAACATATCCCTCTTTCCCCTGAAAATGTGGACAGGAGTATTGCCCGTACTGCCGTATTGGTACCCATGGTGGTAGCAGCTTGTTACATTAGTTAGAGGAGGGGGTGTACAGCAAGCTTAGGGGAACACTGATAGAGATGAGCGAACACTAAAAAGTTCGAGTTCGAGAAGAACCTCAAATTTTGAGACGTTTGGTTTGACGTTCGAGTCGAACTCGAACCGAACTTCGAACTCCATTAAAGTCAATGGGAGAAGATGTTCTGGTTAATTTTTATACAGGTGAGGAGAAGCTGCAATTAGCATCCACAACAGTAAAATGGATACGTGGAACAACTTAGTGAAGAAAATTTGGCTCTAAGAGTCACAGAAAAAAATTCACACGCTAAAATAATTCATTACTTTTAATGGCGAACTGAAAAGATGAGGACAGCGTAGCTATACGAGGTGCAGTGCTAGCTGGTATCCTTCGACAGCTCTTTGGTCTTTACCATAGTGGAGTTTGGAGTGTGACTGTTTGAGGTTGAGGCACATGGTAACTGGCAGGAGCCCCATTTCACTTTTTGCACCAGGTCCCTAGAAATTCAAGTTACACCTCTGCTTGCAAGCTTTGTACATGTGATATACAGTTGTGCTCAAAAGTTTACATACCCCGGCAGAATTTTTGCTTTCTTAGCCTTTTTTCAGAGAATATGAATGATAACACAAAAACTTTTTTTCCACTCATGGTTAGTGGTTGGGTGAAGCCATTTATTGTCAAACTACTGTGTTTTCTCTTTTTAAATCATAATGACAAGCAAAAACATCCAAATGACCCTGATCAAAAGTTTACATACACTGGTGATTTTGCACAGAAGTTGACATAAATGGGTTTGAATGGCTACTAAAGGTTACATGCTCACTTGTGACCTGTTTGCTTATAATCAGTGTATATGCATAAAAGCGGAGTGTGTTTCTGGGATCCAGACAGACTCTTGCATCTTTCATCCAACCACTGACGTCTCTGGATTGTGAGTCATGGGGAAAGAAAAAGAATTGTCAATGGATCTACGGGAAAAGGTAGTTGAACTGTATAAAAGAGGAAAGGGATACACAAAGATATCCAAGGAATTGATAATGTCAATCAGCAGTGTTCAAACTGTGATTAACAAATGGAAAATCAGGGGCTCTGTAAAAACAAAAGAAAAATCCACAAATAACATCAGCTGAAATACAGGACTCTCTGATAACTAGCAGTGTGGCTGTTTCAAGATGCACAATAAGGAGGCACTTGAAGAAAAATGGGCTGCATGGTCGAGTCGCCAGAAGAAAGCCATTACTGCGCAAATGCCACAAAGTATCTCGTCTACAATACGCCAAACAGCACAGAGACAAGCCTCAAAATTTCTGGAATAAGGTAATTTGGAGTGATGAGACCAAAATTTAACTTTTTGGCCACAACCATAAACGTTACATTTGGAGAGGTGTCAACAAGGCCTATGATGAAGGGAATACCACACCAAAGGTGGATCGCTGATGTTTAGGGGATGTGTGAGCTACAAAGGCACAGGAAACTGTGCGGCGGTTTTGCTACCGGCGGTAGAACATTGAGCAAGCACCATCTTCCGTCCGGTTTTCGGACGGAATCTGTGCTTCTCAATGGGAGGGCTTTTCTCCGCTCATCGCGGAGAAAAGCCGTCCCCTGCACAGCCGTGGGGACGGGCGCAAAACAGGACAAATACCAGCTGGCAAACCGGCAGGTATTTGTCCTATGCCGTGGGGATGCACCCTAATGGGCTTCTCCTCCTATTTTCTACAGCCTACTACAGTCCAATTAAATGGTGCCACCTCCAAATTGTCTAAAGAAGGCATGGCAAAGTTTGAAATATTTGAACGAAGCAGATCAAGGAAGTCCACAAAAGTCAGTTAGCTCAGAAAAATCTTGAAATCGCCCCTCTATGTATAACTGGCCGGCTCCATCCCATGCTGTTACTGGCGGTTGTCAGCTGTAATTAGCAGCTGATACCAGCCGCTTATGAAGCAGGGTTGTGGCACAATCCCAAAACAAAACCCCTTTTTTTTCCTGCCTTTTCAGGTTTTTTACCATTTTCCCGATTGGGTAAAAAGGTTTGTAAAAGCGCCAATTTTTTCAAATTAATTAAAGAGCCGGGGGGAAAACCCACCCAGACTCCCCCCTTTTACCCTTTATAAAGAATTTTCATTTCGGTGAATTTAGTTGTTAACAAAGAATGTTTATTTAACTTAAAATTTTTCCGTATTAAATTTTTTAATTCCCCCAAAAATATAAAGAAAAAAAATTTTTTTGCCCCAAATTTTGCCTTTCCTTGAAAACCCTTCCCAAACTTTTCCCACAAACCTGGTTTTGAAATTTTTGTCGGGGGTTTAGGGGAAAACCCACCCCCTTTTTGGGGGCAAAGATAAACCTTTGTTCTTTTTCTTCCCCAATTTAGGGTAAAAGTTCCTTTTTTGGGGGCCAAGTAAATTTTTCAAAATCAACTTTTTTTTTGGTTTTTCTGGGGGGGAAAAAGGGCTTGCCCCAAAAAATGGTTGTGGGAGCTTTTAAAAATTTTGTGTTTGTTCTACGGGGCCCAATTAAAACAAAAGCCTGGTACCAAATTTGGGGGCCCTTCAATTTCACAAAAAAAATTCAACAAATTATCCTCTATTTCCAAACTTCCCCCTTTGGAAAATGGGGGGAAAAACAGAACCCCGGTTTTTGGCCAACAGTAAATTGGCAAATATTTGTTTGGAATAAATTTGGGGAAATTTTTTTAATTTTTGGCACCCACCTGAAATTTTTGGAATTTAAAAGTTTTGAAAAAACCGGGGATTTTTAAAAAAGTTTTTTCCCCGGGTTGGGGGTTCCCCTTACCATTGTCCGCCCCCCAAAAAAAGGGGGGCAAAGGGGTTCGCAGAAAAAAACTTTTAAATTTAATTGGGAAGTCCACACAAAAAAGTTTAAAACTACGGGCTTGGAAAAAAGTTTTCGGTTTGAAAACTTTTTTGGACCCCCCAAAAAAAAGGGAAACCCACAGGAACCAAACAAGACTCAAAAACCCAAAAAGGCAAGAAAAATAAAAAGAAAAGGGTTCAAAAGCAAAAGGGGGCCAGTCCCAAAACCCTGGGCCCCAAAAAAGGGCGGGGTTTCAAGTAAAACCCAGCTCCACAAAAAAAAGGGCCCCAAAATGTGGGGGGCTTTTGTTCCCAAATTTTACCCTTTGACCCAGGCTTTTTATTTTGGGAAGGAAATTTACCCCGGGGCCCGGGGGGAAAAATTTTAGGGGGGGGGGCAAATTTGGTTAAATTTTCCGAAAAAATACAAAATTTACAGTTTTCACAAAAGAATAAAATGTTTTCCCCTTCCCGCGGGCCGCAAAACGGGAAGGGAAAAAGGGAGTTTTGGCCCCTTTTTTGGTTAATTTAAATTTCAGGGTAAACTTCGCCGGGGAAAAACCATAAGAATTCAGGGCCCAAATTTTCCCGCCCAAAAAGGGGGCGAATTGCGGGGGAAATACGGTTTCCCGACCCAAAAAATTTTTTAAAATAAATTAAGGACATGTCCCTTTAGGGTTTAAAAAGGTTGGGAAAACCTTAATTGGAAACCCGGAGAATCCAGCCCACAAAAAAACTTTTTTAAAGGGAAACGGGTAAAAACCCCCAAAAAAAATTTGAATGGGGGAAAAAAATCGGTAAATTTAAAAAAAAAAGTTTTAAACCCGTTTTTAAAGCCCAGAACAAAACCCTCGGGAAAAAAAACAGAGGGGTGAAATTTGGAAAATTTAAAAATTACCAAAAGCAAGTAAGATGACCCGTGTTTAAAACCCAGTGCAAAATAAAATACAAGTACAAAAAAAAAAGGGGTCAAAAAGACCCTCCCCCGCTGTACTTTATGGACAAAAGGAAAGGGGGTGCAGAAAGGGTACGGATTAACTTTATTTTCCCCGGGGTTTTCGGGAGTTTTCAATTTTAAACAGTTTTTTTTTTCTTTTTTTAAACAGTTTTGGGATTTTTTTTTTTTAAATTTTTATTTTAAACTTACTGACAATTTTTTTTTTTAAAAACCTTTTTAAATTTGGGGTACAAAGGAGTTTTAAAAGGGATTTATTTGGGCAATGACTGGGGTTTTAATTTACATCTTTTTAAAATTTAAAGAAGCTTAAAGAAAAAAGACTCAAAACAGGGCTTTGAAAGGTTAAGTGGGAAAAAAGCCAGCTTTTTCCCTAGAATCCCCCCTATGTTTTTCGGGTAGGGTGGCATCTTTTTTTAAATTTTTTTTTTTTTCCCAAGAAAAGTTTGCAATTTACATTTTTTTTTAAAGCGGGCCAGTTTCTGCCCGGAGTTTTGTTTGGGGCCTGTATGTCGGTTTCCCCCCCTTAAAATAAATTTTCATCTAAAAATTTTACCCCCCTTAAAAGGAAACCCCAAAAAAAAAATTTAGAAAGGTTTTTTTAACCCCTTTGGGTTGGTTTTTTACGGGAAAATTTAAACCCCCTTTAACGCCCATTAGACTTTATCCAAATCCAGGTCGTTTGGGGGTTTAACGCCCCTGGACTTTGGATACGTTCTTAAAGGAAACCCCCAAAAAGGCAAAAACTTTTAAAAAAGTAAAAAATTCGGTTGGCCCCCGGGAGGGGCCCGGGGAGGGGTTTTTTTAATTTTATTTTACAGCTACAATCCCGCAAGGGCCCCACCCGCAAAACCCCTAAAATCCCCGGGGGGGGAAAAAAGGGGGGGGAGGGGGGAACCCAATTTCGCGACAAAACGGGTCGCAAAAAACTAAGGGAGACCCCCCGGGAAAGGAGCCTTCCTGGCCCTCTGGGGGGAAAAGACCAAGGGAAAAGGCCAATGGCGCCCTCCCCTATGCCTTACCCCGGGGGGGGAAAATTCCTTCCCGGGGGGTTTGTACTACGATTTTCCCCGGCCTTGCCCTGGGGCATCCCCCGGGGCATGGGTAAACTAAACCTTTTCATCGAACCAGTAAATAGCAACAAGCTATGCATTTGATTCCCTATTGAAAGAGAGATCTAAAGTCTCTATTCAAATCCCCCTAGGGGGGAAAAAAATTTAAAAAAAAAATTTTTGAAAAAAGGGGAAAAAAAAGAAAAAAAAAAAGTAAAACAAAAAACACGAAAAAATAAAAATAAAAATACGTACCCCCCTTTTTCCCCCCTTTACAAACCCCCAAATTCGCCCCAAAAAAAAATAAAAAAAAAAAATAAATTTCCCCCTATTTTGGGGATCCCGGCGTGGTAACGACCTCCCTTTATAAATCTGTCATGTTAAAATTAAACTTGAAACGGTGAAGCCTTTAAAAAAAAAAAAAAACAATCACAAAATTTTAAGTTTAAAATTTTTCATCCCGCGAATTCACAAAAAAAGGGGAATTTAAAAGCGAAAAAAAACTCCTAAAACCCCAAAATTTTGTCCCAATTTAAAAACGTCAGTTATCCCCAAAAAAAAAAAACCCTTTTTAACAGCTTTTTCCGGGAAGAAAAAAATAAAAAAAAAATGTATAGTTTCCCCAACGTAAAAGCGAGGGAAATAAAAATTGTTTAAAAACCAACTAAAAACTGTTTTCCTTTTTTTTTTTAAAGTGCTTACAACTTTAAAAAAAAACTAAATAAATAGGGGAAACACCCTTAATCGTACGACCCAAAAAAGTAAAAGAACCCTTATCCGGTTTCGCAGGGTTGAGCCCTTTTAAAAATAAAATAAAAAACCTACGGGGATTGCGTATTTTTCTTCCCCCTTCCCCCAAAAAATGGTTTTAAAAAAGGCGTTAAAAAAATGCCTTGCCCCCCAAAAAAATGATACAAATAAAAAACGTAAACCCCATCCGAAAAAAAACAAGCCCCCTTCCACACCCCAAGCACAGAAAAATTTAAAAAAGTTAGGGCCCCTCTCAGGACAAAGGGCGATGCAAAAACGTATTTTCCGGGTTTGGGAAAAAATGTTTTTTATTGTAAAAAAGCAGTAAAAAAAAAAAAAATTTATAAAAATTTGGGTAGGGGGGAAAAATTTCCGTATTGCCCTGCTGATAAAGCTCCCAAAGTCTATATCCCGAAACAGGGGACCGTATAAAAATAAAAAAAAAAAACACCCAAGATTGCTGTATTTTGTTCAAAAGCTTCAAGAAAAACCTTAAAAAAAAGGGAAACATAGCATCTAGGCCCCCCAAAATTTGGGGTCCCAAATAAAAACTTAAATTTTTCTTTCCCCCGAAAAAAACAACCCCAACACAGTCTGCAAAACAGCAAAAAAAAACCCAAGGGTTATGGGATGGCCCCGAATGGGCCAACAAAAAAAACCGCAATTTTTTAAAATAGACGTATTTTAAAAACTGGGGGGTAAAAATTTAATTTAAAAACCAGAAAAAAAAAAACTTATAATTGGAAACTATCCGGAAAAAACCCCTAGAAAAGGGGATCATTTTTCATTTTAACATTTGCACGGGAAATTTGGCTGTAAAAATTGGAAAAAAAAAAAAAAAACTTTTTAAACCGAACTGCGTTTTTTTTCCCCCCCCTTTTTCCCATTGCCCAATTGCAAAAAAAAAAAACCCATGCAAACCCGGGCTTTCCAAAATTTGCACAGAAATAACCCCTAGATGAGATCCCAGATGGGGGTTTGTTAAATCCAAAATGGGGCGATTTTCCTGGAAGGTTTCTCCTGTTTTTGTTACTTTGGGGGGTTTTGGGGAAATGCGCCCTGGCCCCACCAAAATCGGCGTTCCAAAAGCCAAATAGGCTCCCAACCCCTTAAATTACCCCCTGCCTCGCCCAAACGGGAAATTTTAACCCCAACATGTAGGGAAATTGCCCCGAAAAAATTTTGGAAGAAATTGCTTAACAAATTTTTTGGGGTTTCCCTTTTTTTTTCCAGGATTCCTTGAAATGAAACATTTTAACAAAAAATTGAAAGATTTTGAAAAAAAAAATTTTTTAAATTTTTCACAGCCTTTTTAATTAAAATTAAAATTTGGGGAAATCACCTGGGGGGATTTTTGGAACCGAATTTTTTTAAA
The DNA here is from genome assembly GCA_025379985.1 of Phyllomedusa bahiana. NCBI lineage: Eukaryota > Metazoa > Chordata > Amphibia > Anura > Hylidae > Phyllomedusa > Phyllomedusa bahiana. The sequence goes on along the minus strand of JAODAL010054942.1, from coordinate 9,943 downwards.
ATTTAAATTAAAATTTCTTATAGGGGTTTTTGGGGTTTACAATTTGGGGATTTTTTTGGGGGTGTTTTTTGGGGGTTTTGCACCTTGGGGTGTCCCCAAAACTGAAATGGCGCCCAAAAAAAAACGTTTAAAAAATTGGGGCCCCCAGAGTATAGTGGGTCTCCAAAAATTTCCCTGGGGATTAAGGGTGACCCCCAAAAAATGCACAAAAAGGGCCCAACTAGGGGTTTTATTCTAAAAAGGGGCAGCCGGGGGGAAAATTGAATTAATTTTGCTTTTACCTAGTCACTTTTAAACCTTTATTCCCAGTGAATAAGGGGGATAAAAAATTGAAATCGGGAAAAAAAAAAAGTAAAATTTTTGGGAAATTTCCCCCCCCAGGGGGGGTTTAAATTTTTTGAAAATTCTAAAGGGGTTACAAATTTCCTTAATTTTAGTGTTGAAAATACGTTAAAGGGGGGTTATTTTTCTCAGATGGCGCCCATTTAAAGGGGGGTATCTAAATGCGGGCCCCCTCAAAGCCCGCCCCAAACTGGTTTGGTCCCTAAAAAAAATGTAATTGCAAATTTTTTGAAAAATTGTGAAAAATTTAAAACTACTTTTTCCTAAGCCCACAATGCTTTTAAAAAATTTAAAAAGACATTTAAAAAATGTTTCCAACCTATATTTTAAATTTAATTGTTGTTTCTATTTTAAAAACTTTTTTTGTGGTGAATAATTATCTGTTTTGCACCAGAAATTTCAATTTTCAAAATCGCAAAATTTTTCCAAATTTTCATAAAATTTTTGATATTTTTTCACAAAAAAAAAGGGATTGTATGAATAAAAATTTTTCTTACTAATTTAAAGCACAATGTGTCCGAAAAAAAATCTCTAAATCACATGGTATGAAAGTTCAAAAAGTTTTTCTCACAAAAAATTGACACGTCAATTTCAAAAATGGGGCTGGTCGGGAAGGTCAAAACAGGTTGGGTCCTTAAGGGGGAAAAAGCAAAGTGGGGGTAAAATTTTTAAAAATTTCACTTTTTTCAGATCTTAAATTTTTCCCTTATTCAAAAAGAACATGTAAATGTACCAGATAAACCTTTTTAATTTTGATTCCCCAGATCTGACATTTTTCAGAATACCCATATCCCATAGGGGCCCAGTGTTTTTTTGGGCTCAACCACAAGCCCAAAATAGGAGGAACACACTGGACTCGGGGGTCTCTTTTTCTTTACAACTTTATTTGGGCACCTTTTTCAGATTTGGGGCGACACCCTAAGGTGTAAACTTAAAAAACCCCCTAAAAAGACCCCAAATTGGAAACTACACCCCTTTAGGGAAATACCGGGGGTAGTTAGTATATCGACCCCACGGGTTTTTTCACAAATTTTTTTTTTTAATGGGCTTTTGAAATCTGCAATTTTTAGCGAAAATGTTTAATATTTACAAAAAACCGGAAAAAAAAAAACCCCTTTAAAATTTTTTACAGAATTTCTTCTTATTGGGCAATACCCACATGTGGTGTAAAACTGCTGTTTGGGCAAGGGCAGGCATTGGGGGAGGGAGCATTATTTGGTTTTTTGGAACCAGTTTTTTGGTGGGCAATGTCGCATTAAAAAAGCCCCCGAAGTAGCAGAACAGTTAACACCTTCCAGAAGTTGCCCCCTTTTTGGATTAAAACCCCCTTCATTGATCTCATCAGGGGTATTTTGCATTTTGGGCAAAAGGGGTTCCATATTTTTTTCTAGCTTGGGCCATGAAAAATGGGTGAAAAAATGCAGTTTCATTTTTTTTTTTGAGGGGGGGGGGGTTCAATTTTACAGTGTTCGCGGTGGTGTAAATGACTCGCTAACTTTACTATGTGGTCAGTACTATTTAAAAATTTTATATAGTTTTTTTATGTTTTTATTACTTTTACCAAAAAAAAAATATGTCAAAAAAAAATTTTATTTTTATGTTTTTTATAGTCTACAGCCAAATTTTTTTTATTTTTCTTAATGGACTGATTATGGCTTATTTTTTTTTGGGATGAGTTGATATTTTTTTTTGGGACCATTTTGGGGTCTATGATCTTTTTTTTTAAGGTTTTGGAGGCGTTTTGAACAAAACAGCAACCGGTTGTTTTTTTTTTTTACTTTTTTACAGTGGGCACCATGCGGGATAAATGACTGTTAGCTTTACTCAGCAGGTTCGAAAAATTTTCAGCGATACCCAATTTTTTATATTTTTTTTTTTTTTTTTTTTAATGCTTTTACACAACATTTTTATTTTTCGTGTATGGAGCAGGTGGCTTGTTTTTTTGCGGGATGAGTTGAGTTTTTATTGGGAAATTTTTGGGGGCAAAGGGATTTTGATCGCTTTAAATCCGTTTTATGAAGGCAGGTGAAGAAAATACTGCAATCCATGTTTTTTTTATTTTTTTTTTTAACAGAATTCACCATGCAGTATCCGCTAAGTTAATTTTTCCCTTGGGTGAAGATTACGGGGATACCCAGTTATAATTTTTTTATTGGGGAAACACTTTTTTCAAAAAAGTGTTTTTTGGTAAAACAATATTTTTGCATCCCCATCTTCTAATAGCCCCTAACTTTTTTATTTTTCCGTAACAGGGCGGAAGGGTTTTTTTTTTTTTGGGGGAAATGAGTTTTAATTACACCACTTGGTGTTTATTGATTTTTGATAGCTTTTTATTCCATTTATGTGCTGCAGGGTGAACAAAAATTTTCAATTCGTACTTTTTTTATGGCGTTTACTGGGGCGGGGTTTTAAATTTAAAGGAAAAATTTTTTAGGGTTACGCACACGGGGATACCAAATATGGGGACTTTTTTATTTTTTATCTTTTTTTTGGGGGGATTTCCATTTGTAAAGGGAAAAGGGCGTGACGTTTCTGAAGATCGCGTTTCAAAGGCAGCCTTAACACCGATTGCTGCTTGTACTGGGCCCATGGGACTGCAATCCCCATGCCCACAACGAAATGTGACACCTGACGTCACCAACAACCGGATGCTTTACTAAAGCACCAGGCTGCCGGGTGAGGGGGAACAGTACAGAGCCCGATATTGCAAAAATCGCAGAGGAGGACTCAATTCCCCGGGGGCAATTTCTTTTATTGTGACCATATAACCCAAACGTTTGCCAGGACATACTCATACGTCCATTTGCGGAACGTACTTCCCAAAAGGGGATGAGTATGTCCATGCAGGAAGGGTTTAAAGGGCAATGCTCAAAATATTCAATTAACCTCTTCCCAACATTTGACGATCATACTCGTGGGTCGGGAAGGGTTCCCAAAAATTTTTTTTTTTTTTTTAAAATAAAAAATAATTTTATTTCAAAACGCAATATTAAAACATTGCAGAAAAGGTACAATATACACACGGCATTGGGGTAGTATACTGTACAGTTGCAAATTGTCAAACAGTAAAGATAAAGTTACCCATCAATAAAGTACAAAAAACAAACCATTGCAACAGAAAAAACAAGAGCGTGAAAAAACACTGTTCAAGTGGGGGCTGGGCGTTTCCATTCGTGAATTTCCAAAATCCCTTCACATCAGGCCCCCATCTTACCACACAACGGGTAAATAAATATAGCCTGCTGAGTATTATGTGGATACATTTTTTTAACATCCCACTCCCTCTTTTATCAAAAACAAGTTCCGGGCACCCCCCAAAGTGTTTCCTTTAAGCAAAGCAGAAATAACCCCCAAATCCCTCCCCCGGGCCCCCCAGCAGTTTGGGCCCCCCCCCCCCGCCCCCCCACCGGGAATTTGGGGGGAAAGTAATTAAAGGGGGAACATAGCCTAAAGGGTCGACGCTTCATTACTGATTTTTTAAAGGGGGAGTACCAGTAAAGGTAGCAAAAAAGGAAAAATAAACGATTTATTTTCTTGGTATCAAAGCCCCCGGAGGAAAAACATTTCAAATACGAAGAGGGGCAAAGAACTGTTTAGATAACCGCGTTTTCCCCGTGACGTGAGATTTTTTCATTTTCCAAAAAAACCAGCTTTCCTGACTTTGGTTCTGACCTCCCCCAACTTCCTGACCACTAGATGCTCTGTTTTAATTTTTCTCCCAGCACTTTGATGGGGTCGACCAAGTGACTCCAACATCCACAGTGTTACAGGAACCTCCAAAAACTTTTTGTCACATTTACTCCAGTTTAAACCCGAAAGTGGGGCTCCACAAAAAAATACTAGTGTAGCTTTCCCCTCCAAGGGCGCCACATTTCCTGATACAAACAATGTCATCCACAGGCCCGCTGCCCCAAGGGCAAACCGGGCAATTGGCCGGGGGGCCGCGGGCCCGGGTTTGGTCGCCCCTGAGGGGACCATTTTTCCCCCCCTGGACCCCCCCCCGGGGCTGGCTGTGGCGCCTACAGGGGCCCAATAGTCCACAGCGACCGATCCCTGGGCAGGGGGCCGACACCCCCCCTCGCAACGGCTGCACGCCGGGGCCCGACCCAGCCCCTGAGCCATCACGGCCGCCGCCTGACATGCGGTGCAAGCACAGCCGAGGTGAACATCTGGTTTCTTCTGATCCAGTCTTTTCACCCCCAGGAGGCCCGGGGGCATCCCACCGATGTAAATGACGTCATCGCGCGCCTGCTCCGGGCCCTGAAACTCTGCTCCCGGGTTTGCCCCCGGGGAAGAAAAGAAGAGGAAGCAGAAAACCCAGAAAAATTATTGTTTTTACTTTTTTTAAAAAACTACTACCCCCGGGCTACCTATATACCCAAGGGCCCTGTCTGCCCAAACCTGCCCGGGGCAAACCAAATACCACCCCTTTCCGCCCATATCCCTTCCCCCGGCTACCTAAAAACCAGCCCTGCCCTCCCCCAATTCCCTGCCCGGGCCCTACCTATATACCACCCTGCTCCCCATATGCTGCCCGGGGCTACCTATATACCAGCCCTGTCTGCCAAATGTTTTTTTCTGGCTACCATAAACCACCCCCTTCGCCCATATCCCCTACCCTGGCTACCTATATACCACCCTGTCTGCCCAAAATGTTTGCCCTGGCTACCTATAAACCAGCCCGGGCTACCTATAAAACCCACCCCCTGTCTCCCCAAATTTTGCCCCCCCCTGCCCCTACCTATATACCACCCTGGTTTAACCAAAGTTTCCACCCCTGCCCCTGCCCAAAATACTGCCCTGCCCAAACCTATAAACCTCCCGGCTCCCCTATAACGCTCTGTCTACCTAATCCCCAGCCCTGGCTAACCGATAAAACCCCCCTTGCCCAAACCTAAATCCCCTGCCCTGCCCAAACCTATAAAACCTTCCCTGCCCCTGCCATAATACCCACCCCCTGTCTGCCTATTACTCCCCCCTGTCCCCTAAAATTGACCCTGCCCTATATACGGGCCCTCCCCTGCCTATATACGGGGCCCGCCTGCCTTTAGTGGCCCTCCTGCCTACATACTGGCCCTACTGGTTTAAACCGGGCCCCTGACTCCCCTACTTTCTTGCCCTGACTGCCTACTACTTCCCCTTTCCCGCCACATACTGGCCCCCCCTACAACTGGCCCTAGCGGGCTAATTACTGGCCCAAACCTTTGGCTATTTTACGGGGCAGCCCCACTACCTGGCTATTAATGGGGGGCAGCCCCACTATCGGGCTATTTTTAATTGGGCAGCCCCAGTTTTACCACCGTTTTTAATGGGGCAGCCCCAGCTACCTGGCAATTGGGGGCCCCCCTTGGGCTTAGTCCCCCAGCAAACCTGGTTTATTTTATTTGTGGGCAGCCCCAGCTCCCTGGCTTTTTATGGGGGCACCCCCTCCCTGGCTATTTACTGTGGGCACCCCACTACCTGGCAGTTACTGGGGGCCCACCCCGCTACCGGGCCTAGTTACTGGGGGCGGGCCCCCGCTACCTGGTAGTTACTGGGGCAGCCCCAGCAACCTGGCTAGTTCTGGGGGCAGCCCCAGCTCCCGGTTTAGTTACGTGGGAAACCCCAGCACCTGGCTAGTTACTGTGGGCACCCCCAGCTACCGGGGCAAGTTACTGTGGGCACCCCACCCAACCTGGCTATTTTACGGGGGGGGGCCAAGCCCCAGCCCCTTTGGCTATTAAAACTGGGGGCGGACCCCCCCCAGCTACCTGGCTATTTACGGGTGGGCAGGGCCCCAGCTACCGGGCTAGTTACGGGGTGGGCATCCTCCCAGCTACCCGGGGGCCTAGTTCCCGGGGTAAAACGGGGGGCCCCAGCTCCCCTGGCTATTTACTGGGCGGGCCCCAGCTACCTGGCAGTTACTGGGGGAAGCCCCAGCAAACCCGGGCATTTTACGGGGCAGCCCCACTAAAAAAAAAAAAAAAAAACCTGGTTTTTTTTACGGGGGCACCCCCCAGTACCTGGCTATTACGGGGGGGCACCCCAGCTCCCGGGCCCCTATTTCCCTTGGGGGCAGCCCCAGCAACCTGGCAAAGTTTCCCCCCGGGTTGGGGGAACCCCCAGCTCCCGGCTATTTACTGGGGCAGCCCCAGCTACCTCTAGTTTACTGGGGGCAGCCCCAGCAACCGGGCTTTTATTTCCCGGGTGGGGCACCCCCAGCTACCTGGCTAGTTACGGGGGCAGCCCCACTACCGGCTATTTTAACTGGGGGCAGCCCCAGCTACCGGGGCCTATTACTTGGCACCCCAAAGCTACCTGGCTATTTTACGGGGTTTGGCAGCCCCCACCCAAACCGGGCTATTTACTGGGGGCCCCATTTTTCCCCCCAGCTACCGGGCCTAGTTACTGGGGCAGCCCCATTTTACCTGGCTAGTTACGGGGGGCAGCCCCAGTATCAACGGGGGCCCCAAAAAATTTTAAACGGGGTTGCAGCCCCAGCTACCTGGGGCCCCCCTAGTTACGGGGGCACCCCCAAAGTTTAACCTTTGGCTATTTTTACTGGGGCACCCCCCAGCAACCGGGCCCTATTTACTTGGGGGAACCCCAGCCCCCCCTACCGGGCTAGTTACTGGGGGCACCCCGCTACTTGGCTATTTTACTGGGGGCCAATTACGGGGGCGGGCCCCTGTCCTCCCCCCAAAATTTAAAATAGGAAGGCCCCGGGTTTTTCCTACCAAAGGGGTATACCTTTTTTTATTTTTCCCACTTATCTGACTTTTTTTTAATTTTTTAATTTTTTAGGGTTCAAACTAGGGCTTTTTGGGGGGAATTTTATGGGAAAAGTGCTAAAAAAGAGAGGAGCCCAAAGGGTTTGTTTTGGGGTGGTAAATTCCTACAGGACGAGTATGAAAATTGCATGCTGTACTGGACCCAAAAGAAATGGAAGGGAAAAACTCCCTCAAGGAAGACGTCATGGAGTTTTGGGCCAGAAAAAGGAAAGGAGAAGAAACAAATCCCATCAGAAAATTGACGTCTCCTGTGAAATCCCTGCTGTCAAGGTCATTTTACCCTTTTTGTTTGAGTCAAAGCCCTTAATTTATGTGATGGTGACCTGAAATACTGGGGGTGTGATTTTTTTTGGGGTTGTAGGTTAGTTGGTGCTGATGTAGTGTCATGTGGGCTTGTTTCCCCGATTGTAAAGCAAGTGCACACCTGACACTGGGATGAGGGTTTCTCTGCACCAAATGTTTTTCTTGCTTGTGTTTAGGGGGCCATTCACACGGAGCGGTTTTTTTGGGCAATTTTTTTATTTCTTTGTTTTTTTGCAGGAAAAAGTACAGGAATTTAAATGCTCTGGGCCTTTTTTTGCACAAAAACGCAACCCAAAAAAACTAAAAAATGGGATCAAAAGTGCTCCGTGGAAAGCAGCTTTTTAAATGTAGTTTTTTTTTAGAAAGTGGCGGTGCGAGAACAAGGGAAAAATTTTTTTAAGCGGGAAAATTTTATGTGGGTGCTGGGGAAAATTAGTGGGCCAGGGCTCTTTTTTATTCCCCGTTCCCGGCCCTGGTCATCCCAAAAAACCTGAGAAAATTTTTAGTTTTTCTCCCTTTTTCCAAACCCGGGGATGGAGAAACCCTTTTATGGGCCCTTTTCCGGGCTAAGCAAAATGACTAAAGGGGAAACCTCATGTGCAAGCTCCCCAACAAAAGCCCCCTCTTCATAGGGGAAAAAACCCTTAGCTGCCCCCAATCTATCGCGACGCCGGGAACTAAAAGGAAAGACAGAAGGAGAGGTTTCCCTTTTGTCCCCCCCCCCACCGCAGCATGTTTCGCTGCTGCTAAAACAATTTTCCCCCCTATGGAGAAAAATTTAAAAAAAAAAAGAGAAAAAAAAAAAATTAAAAAAAAACAAACAAAAAATTTAATAAAAAAGTTCAATGTCTTTTTCCCTTTACAAACGGCAATCAGCTCAAACAAGATCAAAAAGAAATAAATACCCATAAATTTTGGGGATCCATAAAAGGGGACCCCCGCCTGTAAAAAAACATTAATTAATCCAAAAAATTTGGGGGGGATAAAAAAAAGTCCCCCGAACGCAATTTTTTTTTTTCTCCCACAGCACAAAAAAATGGAGAATACAGCGATCAAAAAAGTCCCTATAAATGCGAAAAATGGGAACATGAAAACGTCAGTTCAACTGGAAAAAAATCCCTTTCGCAGCCCGATACCCGAAAAATAAAAAGGTTTTTGGAAAACAAAAGATAGTGATACACAATAAAAACACTTTATTTTTAAAGCGCTTCAACATAAAAAAAAGACATAAATTGTGTATCGCCATAATTGTATCGACCGACAGAGTAAAACTAACTTGTTTTCTATAGTGCATGGTGAGCGCTGTTAAAACTAAAAAAACACAACTAGGATTGCAGTATTTTCTTCACCCTGCCTTCCAATAAATGGATTTGAGAGTGACCAAAAAGCCTTGTCCCCCAAAAATGATACCAATAAAAACGTCAACTCATTCTTTAAAAAACAAGCTGCTACACAGAAACTAAAAAAATATATAGCTCACAGACTATGGCGATGCACAAACGTGTTTTCCTTTTTGAATAAAAGGGTTTCTATTGTGTACAAGCAGCAAAACATAATAAATATAAAAAATTGTGTATCAAAGTAATCATATTGACCTGCTGAGTAAAGCTAGCATGTAAATTATGACCACCGTAAAAACTAAAACACTACCAGGATTGCTGTATTTTGTTCAAAACGCCTCACAAAAACCTTGATAAAAAGTGGTCAAAGAGTCGTATGAACCCCATGATGGTACCAATAAAAATGTCAACTCATTCTGCAAAAAACAAGTCCTTAATCAGCTCCATGTACAGGAAAAAAAAAGCTTTGGCTATCAGACTATAACGACATAAAAACACCATATTTTACAGAAACATTTCTATTTTGTAAAAGTAATAAAACATAAAAAATTGTACAAAATTCATATAATAGTAATTATACCGACCTGCATAGTAAAGTTATCCTGTCATTTATCCTGCACAATGAACGCTGTAAAACTGAAACCAAAAAAACAAAGGCGGAAATGCATTCGACCCATTTTTATGGCCCAATGCTGAAAAAACTATGGAACACCTGTGCGCCCAAAATGCACAATCCACCCCTAGATGAAATTCATGAGGGGTGTTGAATGCAAAACGAGGTGACCTCCGGAAAGTTTCACCTGTTCTGGTACTTTGGTGGTCTTGCAGATGCGACATGGCACCAGAATCTGCGTTGCAAAAGCCAATTAGCGCTCCCTCCCTTGTACGCCCTGCCATGTGCCCAAGCAGCAGTTTACAGCCAAATTTAGTATATTTCCAAACTTGAAACTAATTGTGTAACAAATTTTGGGGTGCTTTTTCCAGGATTCCTTTTACAAATAGAACATTTTTTAGCTAAAATTGCAGATTATTAGAAAAAAATAAATTTTTCATTGTCACGGGGGTCGCGGGCTCCGCTGCCCCCCACGACCATCCCCCCCGCAGGGGTCCGGCGCGGCGGCCCGCACCACCCTCTGCTGGCTCGGCCCGCTCCTTACCCGGCCCGCCCTAAACCCGCCCCCGCGTCCG